>PVJH01031384.1:0-17692 GCA_004026705.1 Nesogale talazaci
TTTTTTTTTTTTAGGGCATCACTGCCCTGGTGGTGGGAGTAGAAGGCCCATCCTTTGCCCCTGTGGAGCTGGAATTGAACCTCCATCCCAGTGGGCTGCAGTCCTGCGCACAACCACTACGCCACCGGGGCTCAGCCTATTTTTATTTTATTTTATTTATTTATTTTTTGTTGCCCCAAGTTTTTAATCAAGGAACCCCCCACCTCACCCCCGGTCAATGGTGTCCCACTTAAAATCTGGCCATTTTACTCTAAAGTAAAACAGAGATGTGCATGACCCATAGGCACGTGAATGGACTTGGAGCTTCCACTTCATTCTAGCCCCAATCCAAGAAAGAAGGCTTACAGGTAATTCTCATGGCACGGCCCTGCTGATGCTCACCCGCATAAAGAGATCACTAAGTGTCTTGAAGAAAGCGGATGGTGCCTGGCTGTTCAAGAATAATAGTCTCTGGGACTTAAAGGCCTGTTTTCAAACAAGCAGTCATCTAAATGTGGATCACCGAAGTCCTCATGGAAGAAGCACACCAGCCTGTGTGATCCAAGGATCAATAGCAAAATCTGAAGGGGGAAAGATATCAGAGCTTAAATTGTGAACACTCAGCTTGCAGAAGGCTAGGGATGCCAGTGGGAGCCCCAAATCCATCTGCGGGGCCCCTACCTGGGTCAAGCCTCTGGTGCACCCTCTGAGCACGGTAGAGATATGTGAATAACCTTGCTAACAGATAGAAACTACTGTAGATTTGATCATGGCAGATGGAGTTAGATTATAAGGTGGTCCCTGGTCATTTGATCTCCTTCTTGAACCATCTTGGATTTGTTCTAGTCTTAAGTCTTTCTTGCTTTTTTCTAGATAGAAGTTTTTCCCCTCTGGCTTATTTAAATATTTCCATTGATCTTTTCAAGTATATTTGCTGGGTTTTGTCTTGTTTTTCGCTTGTTTGTTTTTTGTATGTTTTTCAGTATATGAAGCGTCGGCTGGGAAGATGCATAGAGATAATAATTGGCGTCATGGTTTATTGGGGATACAGTGGGGCTTGGGGTACAGGAGAGTTTTGGAGGGGAATGGGCAGCAAATAATGAATACGGGAGGGAGCGGGTGTTCTGGGTGTGATTGCAGCGATGCATATACAACTCACGCTAATTGTGACTGAACTATGAAGAGCATGATGTGATTTATACCTCAATGAAACTATGGGGGAGGGGGAGACTCACACACACACGTGTAGAGGTGCCCAAAGGGGGTATGAAAAGGGGAGCATCGTAATCAGCCTTTCTCAAGACAATCCACCTACTCCTCATTTATCAATTACCTTGTCATCTCCCATTTCACATTTATGACAACTTCGAAAAGAGTCAGCAGTTGCTACTCTGGCTGTCTTCATCCTATGTGGGCTAGGCCCAGGTACTCTCTGTGGGCCACCCCAAGTGACACCAATGGAGTCCTGGCAAAGACTGGGCCATGCAAGACATGGCAGCTAGCTGGCTGCAGGATACCTTCTCCCCTTCATCCTCGATGCCTTGTCCAGCCAGGGAGGGTGTAGGGGGACAGGTGGGCAGGAGATGTCAGTGAGGAGAGACAGGAAGGTGGAGGGAGGGAAGTAGGGCACACCTAGCCACGGGCTTGGGGAGAACAGGGGACGAACAGGGTCCCCATCAGTGCGGGGCGTGGTGGTGATGGCAGGCAGCAGGCAACCAGCCCCAAGGACTTTGCCATCTCAAAGTCAAGCGCCATGGGCTCCACGGTGCTAAGGAAAACGGTGGGTAAGAGGGCCCCGCAGTGCCACCTGTATCCCAAGGATGTGGCAGGGGTGCTGCTGGTCAGTGAGTGAACAAGGATACTGGTGCCAATATTTCCATAATGCCTAGCTTTGCATATCAACCTGGGTTTTGGCATCTACCCATGCCAATAAGTGAGGAGTAGATCTATCTGAAAAGAATTCAGACTAGGGCACAAAAGACTGATAATCCCTATGCTCTTTGGTATGACAGAGCCCCAAGATTCAAAAAAAGGAAATTCTGAAAGTAGCCTAGGGATGAGCAAAGAAGTGTTCAACCCAAACTCCATGCTGTCCCATCAGCCTGTGAGGATCAAGTTACACTACAGGCCAGGAAAGACCTGCTCCCAGGAGCTTTCAAGACTGCAACTCTTTACAGGAATAGAAAGCCCCATCCTTCTGCCATGGACTGACTGGTGGTTTGGAACTGCCGCATACACCATACACCATACACCATACACCACATACTGCATACACCACATACACCACTAAGCCACCAGGGCTCCTAGAGAGGTCTCCTGAACCCTTGCAACAATGCCACCACCACACAACGCCTGAATCCAGAGTGAAGACTCCTGCCGTTTCCTACTCATGGCGACCTCATGAACTACAGAATGCAACGGTACCTGGTCCTGCACCAGCCTCGTCACTGTTCTGGAGTTGGAGCCCGTGAGCGCGGCCACTGTGTCCATCTGGTCCAGGGACTGGTCTCTCCTGGCAACATGTCTGGAGAAGTAGGTGAGGCAAAGCCTCGCCATCCTTGCCTCTAAGGAACGTGCCGGCTATACCATTTCCAAGACAGACTTGTTCTTTGGGCAGACTGTGGCCCTTTCAAGGTGCTTTGCCTGCACCACACTGCAAACACATCAGTTCTTGGGTCTCCTCATTCAATGTCCAATTTTCACATGCATATGAGGTCATTGAAAAAGCCATGGCTGTACACATCAGGGGAATTGGCCACGGAAGAGTCTACGGATAGCATCCAAACACTGTCAGGTACCGAAACCTAATGAGCAGAAGCAGAATACTGTCAGACACAGTGCCAGAGCCAACGCTTGTCTGTCAGTATGTCACGCTGCTGCTGTGATGCTGAAAGCTAAGTCACTGGTATTTCCAGTGCCAGCAGGGTCACCTAACATGAGCAGGTTTCAGGGAAGCATCCAGACTAAGAATAGACTAGGAAGAATGAACTGTTGTTCCATTCTGAGAAATTAATTGTGGAAAACCTTATGCACAGCCTTGAAACATTGTTGGACACTCAAGGCCTAATGAATACAGAACTTTGTCAGAGAGCGTGACAGACGAGGAGCCCTTCGAGTCAGAAGGTGCTCAAAATACGATGGGGGAAGAGGTGCCATCTCAAAGTCAGGCTGACCATCATGGCGTGGATGATGTAAAACCTGTGGGGATCAAGTTACACTACAGGCCAGGGTAGACCTGCTCCCAGGAGCTTTCAAAACTGCAACTCTTTACAGGAATAGAAAGCCTCATCTTTCTGCCATGGACTGACTGACTGGTGGTTTCAAACTGCCGCACTTACATACACCACTAAGCCACCAGGGCTCCTAGAGAGGCATCTTGAACCCTTGCAACAATGCCACCACCACACAATGCATGAATCCAGAATGAAGACTCCTGCCTCCCTCTCTCCTAAATCCACTTCCCCAGCTGGTTTTCTGAATCTCCTCTGTGTTAAAAATAGGCATTAAAATATATGGGAAGAAAAGTCCTTTTCTAACTCACAGTGACTGTAAGATTACAGACAGGGTAGCATGTGGCAGAGCTGGAGGCATTTGGGAAATCTGAGAATGATTCTATGATTTCTTTTCGGACTCTGTGTGAGAGCAACCCTGGTTCTCCATGCCTGACACCAGGTCAGTGAGTCCCTCTAGGTCCTGAGAGTCAATGATTCTCCTGGACTAGAAGCATTGGCATCCCCTGGGAATGGATTAGAAGTGAAAATCCTCAGACCCAACCCTGTGGCTCTGAGGAGTTCTGGGGATGAGTCCCCACCCTCTGTGGTTCAACGAGCCCGCCAGGTGTTGCAGAGGTAAGCTAGGGCTTGAGGCCCATGGGTCTACTTCCACCTTTCAGAGAGGCCAAGCATCAGCACTGCTGCAAGCTCCCAAACTACCAAGTGGGAATCCCCGCTCCACCGGTGACTTCCTTTGCAGTCACCCCATGCCTCAATTTCCCCCATTCATGAAATAAGAATGGTAATCATTCTTACTGCATAAGGTTGTTGGGTAGGTTTCTTTTGGGGGGGGGGGCATCACTGCCTCTAGTGGTCGTGGGAACTACTTAGTGCTGCTCCTGAGAGCCGCCGCTGGATTTGAACTGCCAAGCCCGCAGGTCGCAGTCTCACACTCAACCACTTACGTCACCGGGGCTCAGCCCAGGTAGGTTTCCTTTTTAATTCACACCTACAGCACTAGCTGTTACTGGATAGCTAATCAAATGATCTATTGAAAAATGAAATTCAATATGTTTGGGAATTTCCCTTGCGCCGGCTCATGTCACTTCCTCTTCCTCCCCACTCCACAAGAGGTCCTGCTCAGCAAAGGGTGGGAGTCCCAGGTGCCAAGGGGGACAAGAAGCTATGTATCTGAGAGCCTGTTCTGTGCCAGGCACGTCCTGGTCACCCTCCCAGTGGTCATCATCCCTGCTGTCCAGCTGGAAAGGAGTCCAGGCCACACGGTCCTAGGTGGCAGCAGTCATTCTCCAAACTCAAGTGTGTCCAGACCCAGAGCCATATCCATTCCAAAGCATGACACTGTCCCAGACACAGCTTCTTGGATCGCAGAACTGAACCTGCCTTTGAACTCGATTACCTGGACCATCCCCCCTCAAACTCAGGGTAGCGGTGGAGGCAGGCCTGTCCAGGGAAAACACGGTGGCCAGCAGAGGTGGGCCTTGGGGGGCTATTGTGAAGCCAAATGAAATCTGCTCGGTGGGGCGTGGGAGAGATTTTCCAGGACTGATGGGTGGAAGTCAGACAGAAATGAACCGCAGGCTGACGATACTAAATAAAATCAGGATCCTCCTGGGGAGTGAGCCGCTCATTACTTGAAGCCTTCAAGGTGCCGCACAGCGCGTCTGGCACTGGGTTCTGGATTAGGATCAATGACTGGGATGTTTCTTTCAGAGCCAAGAGTCAGTGGCTCCATGCAAGTGCTTAGGTGGGCATTGGGCAAAGGCAGGTAAGACACAGAGCGGCAGTGGCACGTCTCAGCATGGCTAGTCTGTTAGAGCCCTTTGGGCAGCCTTGCTTGACCAGCCCTCGACACTGACTGAATTCCAGCTGCTGGCACTGCCCACACCTTTGTTTCCCCACCCCTATTCCACCCGTACGCATACCTCCTTCACACCATAGAACACTCTGGTTCTCTAGTTTGCGGTTTCTGCAGGCAAAAGCAGGAGCCCTGGTGGCATACGGTTAAGCGCTAAGCAAATGGTCACCACCTCGAACCACCTCCACTCTACAGGAGCGGCCATCTGCTTCCCTAAGGAGGACAGCCTGGGACACCGGGTGGGGCAGTTCTAGTCTGTTTGTTCTCTGGGGCGGCTGTGAGTTAGGGCGAGCACAGCAATGGGTATGGGTAGGCAGAAGCCCGCAGAGGACAGCACTAATGCTGGGACAGGCTGCCCTGCCGGGAGGGACCTCCTGTGTGCTGCCTCCTGGGTCAGCTTCATCAGTAGGACCCATTCCTCAGTCCTGTGATTTCTCAGCGCCACCTCTGGTTACCATGACGACTCAGTCAAGGCTGCAGGAGGCAAAGCTGCTGGATTAAGGCCTGGGAGAGGTGGATTCGGTGTCCCTTAGACGTTACTCATTCCTGTGGCTCATGATCATGTGGAGCATAGGTGCCACTTCAGCCTCATGCGTGGCCGTGACCGTTGCAGCCTCCTCCCCATGGACCCCGGGACTGAGCCACCCCTCTGCTCATACTGTTCTTCAGGCGGCCTCTACCAGGTGAAACTAGAGTTGGTGCAAGAGATGGCAACCATTTTCCAGCCTTATTTCAGACCATGGTTTTGCCTTTGAAGAGATGCATCATTCCAGAATGTCATTTTCTTTTTTTCAGAATGTCACTTTCGGACATTACCCCGGCTTCCTACAGACTGTGAAAGAACGGCTCCAAAAGTTTCACGCCCGAGGTCTCATTGGCAATGCAAACGAACTGAGGACAAAATACCAACGAAAACTTGTACTGGATTTACAGCTTGTAAAGTCGTTTGGCACCCACCATGTAAGCCTCACAAGACCCGAAGGGGACAGTTATCATTTGTTTCCATTGGTCCATGACTCAGTGAGACCCAGGGTGGCAAGAAAGCTGTCTGAGATCAAACAGGCAGCAGGTGCTCAAGACAGACATGGGACCCACAAGGTTGGACTCTAAAGCCCTTGTTCATTCCCAGTCATTGGGCCCCGAACATTGAAGCCCATGGCCCTTTGATGCCATATTTAGAATAAGCACTAGGAGTTTTAAAGGTAGTCTCACAATAATGGCTTGATCACATTTCAGATATGTATGCAACTTCTATGATCAATAAGACAGAAATCTTTAAAAGCATTCTTGAATTTGTTAGCTATTTGTCATTACCCACCTTCTCAATCAGTCAATATTAAAAGTATAATTGGCATGGGAAGGTCAATTTCCAGCACTCAAAGGGGTCCTGCCATGCGGTGGTAGAATCCTGGCCCCTTTGATCTTGGACTCTGATGTCCACAAAGATTAAATTATATGTTATATGAGATCACTCCGAGTTGGAATTGACATCAGTGGTTTTTTTTTTCATTAAGTGCACTGTAATAACAAAAAAATTTTCCCCCTAAGAAGCAAAGCAAGTTCCAGACCTCAATGCCTGAGGTCTCATTGGCAATGCAAACAAACTAAGGGAAAAATACCAGCTAAATCTTGTACTGGATTTACAGCTTGTAAAGTCGTTTTGCACCCACCCAACTACTAAAGACATTCCATAAAGAGAGAAGATAATAAAATGATACACAAAGCGTGTGCATGCACACATACGCACGAGTATACGCGGGCGCGCGCGCGCACACACACACACACACACACACACACGGGAGCTTCTCCTGGCAAGATTTAACTCCCAATTTACAGGGAATGCTGAAGGGGTTAAATATACTTGATGCAGCAGTTGCACAATCTGGTCGATTGGAGAGGAATAGGAGTGAAGGGGTGGAAGCTGGTCCGAAGGTCGCGAGCGACCTATTTGTCTGCGCCCCACCACTACCGCACTGACTGGTCTTCAAAAAAAAAAAGAGTGAAGGGGTGGAGTCTAGCCTGTTAGGTCACAACCAATGAGGCCTCTGTGTGGGCATAGCCTTCGCCTGAGGATTCTGGAAACTCCTCGGAGGCCCGAGGACACACTCTGTTTACTCCCCGGGAGACATAAACGCCGACAACACATGGAGCTCCGCGGGTGCCCTGAGCTGGAGAAGTGGCATGGAGTCCCCTGCCAGTGCTGCGATGCTTATGACTCCACTGGATTTCCAAGACCTCCCGCCCCCTGGCCTGTGAGCGTCCTGCATTTGGCATCATTGCCTGTGCTCTGTGAGTCTGAAGAGGACTTTACGGATTGGTATTGGGCATATGGGCTACTATTGAACTTGTGGACTTGACCTAGACTGGGCTGGGATATTTTCTCAATATTCAATTGTTCTTGTATCTAAACCTCTTTCTTGTACACATATGAATCTTCCTGGATTTGTTTCCCTTGCCCACCCTGACTCACACACGTGGGGATCCACCAGTGACCACAACCAGGCACTGTGAAACTACAGACGGTTTTTCTTTCTTTCTTTTATTTATTTTTTTGGGGGTATCACTGCTCTCCGGCGGTGGGAGTAGGAGGCCGGTAGGAGGAGGAGGCCCAGCCCCACTGCTGGAATTGAACCTCCGTCCCAGGGGGCCCGCAGTCCCGCGCACAACCACTACGGCACCGCGGCTCAGCCCCCAGACGGTTTTTCTTTTCTTTTCTTTTCGCACCACTGCCCCGATGGGAGTAGGAGGCCTGGAGTGCTGCTGCTGGATTTGAACCGTCAACCCTGTGGTCGCAGCCTCGCGCACAACCACTGCGCCACCAGGGCTCAGCTCGGTTTTTCTTTTATAACAAATGACTTTTAAGAGACAAACATAACCAAAGGTGAACTTTAGAATAGATTTAGGAGACCTATCAACAAATGGCAATGTATGGGACAAAACTTCCCTTGAATTCTGGTTTAAAACACAAACAATTATGTTAACACTTGGAAATTTGAAAACTGACCAGTTAATTGATAGATTAGAGAGAATGGTTAATGTCTTAGAGTACCATAATTGCATATAGAAACAAAAAAGATTCCTACTCCCATCAGGGCAGTGATGCCACAGGGGAAAAAAAAGAAACAAACAAAAAAGAGAGAGTCCTTCCCTTTTAGAGCTATACTGAAATGTTGACGGATAAAATGTGACGGTTGGGCTGAGCCCCGTTGGTGTAAGTGGTTGAGTGCGGGACTGCGGCCCGCGGGCTTGGGGATTCACATTCAGCAGCGGCTCTCAGGAGCAGCACTGGGTAGCGCCCACAACCACCAGAGGGCAGTGATGCCCACAAAACAAAAATACAAATTATGGTGTTGGGGTTGTTTCAAATTAACACCAGTGATGGGGAAGCAGATGGGATATGTGGACAAGACAGGACTGCTGATGAGCGATAAGGGTTTATTATTCTGTTATATTTCTGTGAATATTACAAATTATTTATAATGAGAAGAGGGTAGGGACTGGTTGATTTAAAATATATAATTGACAGAAGATTGATCATTGTTAAAACTGGGTGATTCTACTTGTGTGCTGAAACTTTCTATAATGGGGTCAGCTGTCTGGGCAGGGCTTTCAATAAGAAGGCCAGGATGGCAGAAAGTAGGGTCTGGAGAAAGTCAGAGGGTGTGGTCAGGGGCTAAAGCAGCCTTAGCAGCACCCCATGTCATGGTCCACTTTCAAAGAGGGCTCGAAGCAGGAACACAGGACGTGGAGGGAGGCGACTCCAGTTCTATTCCAGTGACCCCCAAGTGAGTTCTTAGCCTCTCTGGACCTCAGACTCGCGTTTGCAAAATAGGCTTAACGGCACTGCTTCCCAGACACTGCCCTCCCTTCCTCTGAGAACTGACCCACAGAGAGAGTTGGCAAAGTGTTTTGCAGTTGTACAAATGTGAACTCCTGCCATCGCGTGTTCTTGTTTTGATTTTTCCTGCCCACCTGCCACATCCCACAGATCCAGGCAAAGTCAGGGAGCCCTGCAGGGCCCTTCCTGGGGGGTCCGTAGAGAGAGGAGAAGGGGGGACTGAGAATACTTGCTCATATCACACCGACAGGGCAAGCCCAGCGCAGCTCCACTCCCTAGCAGAGACCCAAGGGGCTCTTAATAGCCACACTCTCGTGTATCATGGATTGGATTTTGTTTCCCAGACTGTCATCATTATGGGAAGGAACCACTATGTCTTTCTCCAGGGACCAGCTGGATTTCCAAATCGCCAGCCTTTCCGTTGGCAGACAAGCCATTAACCCTGTGTCTCTAGGGGTCCGTAGCTGATGCCTGTCTAGGGACTCTCAAACTCTCAGCAAACATAGAATAGAGACCCAGACAGAGGAGGAGCTCATTCACACATGTTGAATTCCTCACTATATGCCAGACCCTGAGCAGGTGCCAGGGGGGGGAGATGCCAGGCCTAGATCCTGCCCTTCAGGTGCTCACAGCCCAGTGGGAGCCAGAATGCACTTGTTAAGGGCCAGGGAGACCTGGGCAAGTCTGGGGCAGGCAGCAAGCCTGCTGTGGGAGACACAGGTGAGGAGCACCCAGTTCAGCCCAGTGTGAAGTGTGAAGCTTCATTCATGCCTTAAAAGAGAGAGAACGTGAGAGCGACACAATGGTTCAGCAAAGTCTGGAAGGCAGACATGGTCTGTGAGAGAATTGGTACATCAGAGGGGTCCCCAGGGTGGGCGTACCCACTACATTCAGGAACAGCCAGGATTTCATTGGAGCAGGCACTCAGGGGGCCAAGGGGGACAATGACCAGGGAGGTTAGGGCCTGGCAGATCGGGGACCCTCTTAATACCTCTAGCTGAGGAGACGTTTCCTGATCACAGGTCCCTGCCAGACGCAGTCCACAGATGGGATTATTTCATGGAATCCTTTTGACCACTCCAGGAGGTGGATAGATGGGGGAATGGAGGCGGGACAGTGAAGGTATTTTTTTGCCCAAGGGCACTTATTCTAGTGACTGCCGGACCTACACTCACAGACCTTCTGGCCCCACAACCTTTGGTTTGAGCCCAGAAGGGATCCCCTGAGTGACTTGATGAATTCATGTCTTCCAAGACGGACTCGAACACAGCTGCACCCCCGCGTCCCTCCAACAGCCTTGTTCTTCACTCAGGGCAAGAGGAGGGGCTCGGGGGAGCACAGGCCAGCTGTGCCTCAAAGCAGAGCCCCTAACAGGAAAGACATGGATTCCACACTCCCAGAATGACTCTACTTATTGCCTGGAGCGCACTCACTGCCCCGCCCCACCACCTTCTTGTTGGGGGGCAGGCCCTCCCTGCTCGTTCCTTCACTTCATCCAAGCCGGGGAGGTAGGGAGGGATTACTCTCACAGGAGGAAACGAGCAACTTGCTCAAGGGCGTGGCGGACATCTGGAGCCCCCTGGCACCAGAGTCGGCTCAGACTGGGGCGCTATCCCAAGTCGCAAGGTCAAGCCCATATTTCCAAGGCCCAGCTCGCTCCTTAAGGACTGCTGTGAAGGCTAAATGAGGGCCTTGCACTCACCCCCATAAGGGGATTGCAGGCATCTTGAGAAGTAACACAAATAAGAAGGACCTTCTAGTCCGTGCACAGTCCAAGATGGGGTTGAGGGAGCCCTGCATTTCAGACCCGGCTCGGGGTTTGAGACCCAAGCCTCTGTTTCCTCCCCTGCACACTTCGTAATCAACGCACTCAAGCTCTAAGTCCCTCTCCAGGGTGTGCTCCAGGGAGCTAAAGTTAACCACACTCTACAAGGTCACTCTGCCCAGCGTGCTCAGCCGGAAGCAAGCAGGAGCCAGAAGTGCCAAGGTTCTCCTTTCGAGATGCAGAGAGCGGAGTGAGGCTGGGGCAGCAGCGAGAAGGGGCCGCCGGAGGGGAGCAGGGCTGACAGCGTGGCCCCCAGCCCACCCCCAGCCTCCACAGCTACAGCTGTGACCTTGCCCAGTGGCCTTCCCACTGGGAGCCCCAGCCCTAGCCCAGCTGTGACCTTGCCCAGTGGCCTTCCCACTGGGAGCCTCTGGCCCCTTCTCTGGAGTAAGGGGTCGGGTCGGGCCAGAGGTGAGGGGCTCCTGCCAGCTCTGGTGCTTATTATTTTAGAATTCCTCGGCCTCTTGCTGTTTTCCTTCCTGTACCCCTCGGTTAGGCCTCCATAGATGTCTCCCCACCAGTTCAGAGCAGTGGGGGGAAGCGGAGGAAAAGGGGCTGCAGGAAGGGTGCCCCGCCCTAGCCGTGCACCGAGGACTCTGCAAACCCCAAGTTTCCTGGCTGAGATTGTCCTTGGGCGACTATTCAGCAGTGATGAGCTAAGAGGTTAAGAACTCTTCTGGAACCACCGCCAAAGGTTCCGCCAGTCCCCCTGGGCCAAAGCCCTGCATTCCAGCGCACCCTAGGGAAGGTCCTGCCTGCCCTCTCAGAACCAGGCAAGGTCCGGTGCCCCCACCCTCCAAATTCCCTTGTAGGCCTGGCAGGAGCCCCTCCCTTGCCTCCTTATTGAACTTGATCTCAAACCAAAAACCAAGCCCACTGTTTGAGTTCATTCCAATCCCTCGTACTGTTCCTGTATAGAGTTCCGACACTGTGAATCTTTATGGATGCGGACAGCCTCATCTTTCCTCCAGAGTGGTTGGGGGGTTTGAACTGCTGATTCTGTGGTTAGCAGCTGCCTAGTGCCATGAGGACTTGACATCATTGCTATTCCTTCCAACACCAGGTGGCCCTGCCAAACTCTGCAGCTTCCTCAATGTCCGGTGGCTCCTTCTGCCTGGAGTATTTCCCCTACTCGGCCTAGTACACCCCCAACTTTCCTGATTTCCCAGCCAAAGAGAACTGATCCCTCCTGCCTTGATGCCAGTCTGTGCCCACCACAGGCTTTTCTGGGAACCACATGTCTGACCTCTCTGCCAGGCTGCAAGCTCTGGAAGGGCACGGCCATCTCATTCCCTAAATGCCCATAAAGATTTATAGCATGAACGAGCGTGTCAATGAACAAATGACTTGAAGCAAGGCCCTGTGGGAACACAGGGAAGATAGCAGGTGTTGAGAGCTCAGGCTTTCAATCACACTTCCCTGGGGTCCAAATTACAGTCCTTTTAGTATATGACCTTGACCAAGAGGCTTGACCTCTCTAGACTCGGTTCCCTTTCAGTCAAAGAAGAGCAGCAGTTAACTGCTCGGCTGCTAACCGAAAAGGTGGTGGCTTCTACCCACCCAGAGTCTCTGCAAGAGAAAGATGTTTCCAGTAAAGATAGATGACAGTCCCCAAAAGCCGACGGGGTCACTATAAATTGAAAGCAACTGGATATCGCACAAGAGCGGCATCCACAACAGTAGGCGCAAGCAAACCAATAACCAGGAAGGTGGCCCAGGCCCAGGCGGCCTTCATTCTGTTTCACGTCAGGCTAGCCATGGGTTTGCATGGCCGATGACGGCGCCTCATAGCATGGTGTGCGCACTGGATGTCATCAGAAACTAAGAGCCTAGCTCAGCGCACATGGCTCAGACAGCTATCCTGACCAACAAACGCTTTTTCTGCACCCTTGGGTGCCTAAGGGAGCCACCTGGAAGGCTGAAATATATAAGGCTATGTTTGGCTTCACATAAGATCTGTCAAGAGTGGTGAAACTGGTTCTGGGGCCAAATTGTCCAAGTTCAAATCCCAAGCCCCCCACCCATTGCTAGTAGAGACATCAGAGCTAATAAAAGTAAACGCAGGGCACTGGACTAAATTCTAATTGGGGCAATCGGTTTTTCAGTGTCAATATATCCCAAAGAGTGGAGGGGGTCCCGTATTTTATACGGCAGCTCTGCTGACTGGGCCGTTCCAGCTCTCAGTTTCCTGGTCTGCAGACGACAGGGGTTAGTCCGTGGAAAGTGCTTACACCTGTGCCGAGTGCTCTAGAAAGGGCTGCTGTTGCTGTTTGTATTGCTTTTAAAGCCACCCAGACAACAGGGCTGCACCTTGAAAGCTCCAGGCTAAGTGAACGGCGCCAAACCCAACAAGGCTGCCTGTGGGAGGAGCCACAGAAAAGTGCGGTCCAGGAACAGAAAATCCACACGGGCAAGCGGAAAGCAGGTGGGCTGGAGGTTGCCAGCGGCTGGGGGAGGGAGGGGTAGCAAGTGCCTACGGACAGATAGTGAGTTTCTTTTTGGAGAAATGAGAATGTTCTGGAAATAGTGGTGAGGAGTACATGCTGTACGGGTTAAAAGAGTGGATTTCATGTTGTATGAAAATTTTATCTTAATGTAAAAAAAAAAAATGTACCTTTTAAGAAGTAACTCAAGAGCCTGAGAGGGAGAACCCCTGGGTGGGCTCTCGGCACAGGTTTGATGACCACAAAGACAGGGCAGGGCCGAGGATGAAGCTGTCCTGGCACAGGTTTGATGACCACAAAGACAGGGCAGGGCCGAGGATGAAGCTGTCCTGTCCAAACTGGGCTCCGCCATTCACTCTTGGGCACCTCCAAGGGGCACAAATCTCTCTCTTTGCTCTGGCGCTCAAGATGCTGCGGTTTGAGCTGTTCACTAGTAGTGGGTACCAGTTGGGCTGCAAAGGGAAAGGTTACCAATTCGAAACTGTCAGCTGCTCCTTGGGAGAAAGATGAGGCTTTCTGCTCCCATAGAAAGTGTCGGAAACCCACCGGGGCAGATCGAGCCTGTCCTCAAGGGTCACCGTGAGTCAGAATGGACTCCATGGCAGTGAGTCGTTTTGGGCTTTTTTTTCTTCATGGCAATGAACTTGGTCATACCTGTTTTATGGTGTTTTAGTATAGGGGGTGTTTTAGAAAATTATTAAGTACCTGTTATGTGCTTGGTAAGGAGACCTGGTGGTGCAGTGGATTAAGCAACGAGCCGATCAAGAGGTCGGCAGTTCAAAACAACTAGTCTCTCCGGGGGAGAAAGATGAGGCAGCCTTGAAGCCCTATGGAGCAGTCTTACTCTGTCCTGTAGGGCTGCTGTGAGGTGGCAGGGGGTACCTGCCAGGTCTATGCTAAATGCTTATATGAAGGGGCCCCCAAACAACACCCTAAGATCATTATGATCATCCTTGATTTACCAATGGAGAAACAGATTCCAAAGGGACAGGTGTTCAGGGCCTGAGGTCACACAACCAAGTAGGAATGTGAACGGGGAAGGAGGCTGCTTGCGGAGGGCGTGCATTTATGTCCCAGATCAGCACCTACATTTTCACCAGACTCCCGGGGAATCCTGCTAGATCTCCATGGGCATCTATAAAATGCAGACGAGGCAGCATATCTGAGGCGGGGCTGAAATGAAATGGACGGACTGGAAGCCCTGGTTCAAACCAGAGCTGTCTCTCTTCAGTTACTGGACTCTCTCCACAGTCACACCCAGGTCTGCATCTGCTGCTGAGGGGTCTCCTGAGCTGTTTGTTCCCCGGCATAAGCCCTCCTTCTGCTCCCCTGGCCGGGCCCTGAGAACCTACCGTGGCCTTTGCACACAACAGGGTTCCATAGGTGCGGCTGAATGGATTACGTAAGTGAGCAGGCTCCCCACAACAGCCTGTGCGCTCAGGACCATCAGAGCTCCCCGGGAGCTGCTCCCTTGCCCCTGAGAGACTTGGATTCAGTCCCTCTGGGTGGAGGCTGGCATCTGAGGATTTTAAAAGCTCAGAGCAGAGTGAGAGGGCCTTCCACAGCTGTCCCCAGCTCAGCTTTCCATACCTTGCAAAGGGCTCCCCCTGACCTGGGCGAGGCTAAGTCGCAATGTTCCCAGGACAAAGGGAGCCAGGGCCCTGCCCAAGAGTCTGAGGAACTCCCTGTGGGCCTCATCTTCTCGGGAACCAAGCACTAGACCCATGCACAGGACTTTCCAGTAACCGCATATGTCTCTGATCGAGTCCCTGTCAGAGAAAGCCTTCCCCTTCTGCTCCGAAGTTCCCGTTTCTGTCCCCAAAGCTGCCTGGGGCACCTCAGTGACAGCCGACTAGGAACAGGCTGGGAAGCAAACACCAAAGAGGGCAAACCAGTGAAGACCCTTGACCCCTTGGACAGAGGTAGCCTGGGCTGGGGAAGACAGCGGTCCATCCTCCCCCTAGAAAAACCCTTGGCCCCAAGTCCCTTCAGTCATCAGCCACTCCATGTTTCTGTCCTCCGTCCCAGGAGAACTTTCCCTCTGCTGCCTTCTAATTCAGTGCAGGCTGGTGTGGAGAGAAAATACCACAAAGTTGATCCTTCACACAACCAAAGACCTCCATGTCGTCAAATCCAGGCTTGTGGGTTTGCCACCTTACTCTGCCTCTGGGTATCTGGGTAGCACTTGGCGGCACCTAGCATGCCTCCCTCTTTGAAATGCGCCCCTCCTGGCTTGAGAGGCAACTGCTCTCTGGCTTTCCCCTTCCCTGCAGCTAGCAAGACCCCAGACCCTTGTAGTAACTCCTTTTCTTCTTCCCTCAGTCTCTCAGCATGGTGCTTCGGAGAGCAGTCTCCTGCTAGATTACTATCCCTAAGTAACTGTATCAACCCCCGCCCCCAGGCTTGAAATAAGTCTGCTAATGTAATGCATATATACTCCTATATGCAAAACACCCAAAGGCTCAGGGACAACCTGCATAGAAGCACAGAACTCTCCTGGGGTGTTTGTTTAAATTGTAGCGTCTCAGACACCTCTGTATACTGGAAGCCTGCAATCAGGGTATCTGCCTTTTGTGTCTGTGTGTTTTTTTTTTTGGGGGGGGGGTCTATCAAAATACCTTCCAATGTCTGAGGAATTACTTACTGTGTGAGTCTTAATAGAACCTGTCCCTCTTATAAAAGCTGAAGCCAATCACCGCGCCCCCCCACCCCCACCCCCCGGCTTGACCAATCAGAATCACTCAATAGACTCTAGTTTTTCACTTGAGTGAAAGAGCAGGAGGAGATGCATGGTAACACTGGAGCCAACAAGGCTGATGGTGCAAAGTGTCCAGGAGGCAGTGGGCACTGCCAGCTGTGGCATCTAGGTCATGGCAGTCACGTCCTCACCAAACTGAGTCAGTGTCTTGATTCTGACTGCTGTTCCACTTCCCTTATTCTTTCCCTGGTTGGTTCTCCAGTTTTCTAGAGTTCTGTGAGCTACTCAACACGCCCTTTTGATAAAGTCTTCTTCTGTTTTAATTAGCTCTGTTGTTTGCAGTAAGAATCCTAAGATCCATCTAGGGAACCAGTCTCTGGGATGATGTCTGAGATTCTACATCCTGATTGTTCCCAAGCCCGTTCTTCTCCCAGACTGCTTTTCTTAGTACAGCAGTTCTCAACCTTCATAACGTCGCGACCCTTTCAGACAGCTCCTCATGTGGTGGTGACCACCCCCCCAAGCATAAAATTATTTTTGTTGCTACTTCATCACTGTCATTTTGCTACTGTGATGAATTGGGCAACCCCTGTAAAAGGGGGGTCATGACCCACAGGTAGAGAACCACTGTCTTACACATGGCAGCACCCTTCGTCAGAAAATTGAGGACCAAATGAGAAAATGGAGTGCCCAAGTTCACTCCATAAGCAACTTCTGATAGTACTACTTATAAAATTCCACTTCAATCTATGACAGTCTACCCTTTGGACCTCCAAAATGCATGCCCTTGCCCTATGCAAAAAAAAAAAAAAAAATTCCACAAAAACACTCTTACTCTGCTATATTTTCCCAAGAGTCTTCAATGTACCCTGAGTCCAAATTCCACCCCAGGGCAAAATTTCTCTTCATCTGTGAGCTAGTTAAATCAAAAAGATAAATGAGCTGCTTCCAAAGCACAATGGAAGAACAGGTACAAGGCTGCACTGCCGTTGCAAATGAGCAGCATTTGAGGCAAAGACCTCAACCGAGTCCAAGGCCCAGCTGAACAATATGGGGTAGCGCTCCGGGCTGGAAAATCATCCTCTGTCCTCTGAGGCCTTCTAGGCGGTTGTTGGCCATGTTCTCTGGATCCTGGTGGAGCTTCCTTTGCCTGGGGCTTCAGTGCCGCTTTTCAAGTCCGCACTCTGTTCCCTCAGCTTTGGGATGCCCCATTTTCCAGGTGCAATTGAGAAGCGACCACTGCCCTGGAAAGGCAGGCCCTATTCTTCTGCCTCTTGGGGGTGGGGGTGGGGGCAGCCCCAACCCCACAGCTTTGGGCAGTGGATCCAGCCCTTTCCTCCTGGGAGTCGTAGCCCTTTGGATCTGAGTCGGTGGGGGTCTGACTCCAACACCTAGGAGGCTGTGGTCGCACCCCGGAAGTCCTGGCCCTTCCTTGTGAGATCAGGCCTCTCTGCTCCCAGTGCTTCCGCCCTCCCCTAGCAGCCCAGCCCCAGCAAGGGCTGCAAACCTCTTTAGGTCTAGGGCTGAGTGCAGGCAGTTCTGTGGCCAAGCCCTTCAGCTGGTGGGTAAACGCCCAGAGGCATCTCACTGCGCCCTGTGGATCGACTCCCGTGCAGTTCTCATGGCTCGGCTGCCTCCACTGTTTATCTGCCCCTGCTGTTCCCCCCCCCCATCTGCACCATCTCCAGTATTACCATTCTGTGCCCTCACCAAGATGGCTTTAATGTCCCAATTGTCACCGGCAAGCTAGACTCTTACCATTGCTCTTGTTACGAGCCGCCATCGAGTCCCTTCCAACTCAGAGTGACCCGCGTACAAGG
>PVJH01031385.1:0-23809 GCA_004026705.1 Nesogale talazaci
GCTGAGCGCGACCGGGCAACACTGGCCCTGACCTCTACTCTCAACAAGCTCATCAGAAGGCTGGAGGAGAAACAGAGTCCCCAGCTGAGGAGGCACCGGAAAATGAGGGTTGTCCCCCTAGAACCTCCCTCCATCCCAAAGCCCACAGGCAAAATTGAGATCAAAATTGTCCGACCCGGGGCCGAAGGCCCTGAGGAGGATGTGCCCGCTGGCTGAGCGACCAGGACACCAAGCATCTCAAGGAGCTCTTCTTCAACATGCTGGTGCCGGGAGCCGAGGGGGCGCAGAAGGAGCGGCAGCAGCAGCAGAGGAGCTCGAGAGCAACTACCGCCGGGGTGGGGCTCCCAGGACGGGGAAGGCACCGGGGACCTGGACTTCTGAGACCGCCACCACAGATGACCTTCCAAGGGGACCAGAACTCTCCCAGATGGCCCTGCCTCCCTCCCTCCCCTCCCCCATCCCACCGGGGCCCCTGCAGGCCAAACAGCAGGGTGGTCTGGGGGGGGGGGGGGTTATTGGGGGGGGCGGTCATGGGCTGGCTGGGTGCTGCTGCTGCTACTGCTTCGAGCCACCCGGAGGCCTCAGCAGGCCTGCGGTTTTCTTTCTCTCAGGATTTGCCTCACCTGCCTCTCCTCCTCAGCCCTTCCCAGGAGCCTCCCCTGCTCCCACCCTAGGGACCCTCAAAAGGCTTCGGGTGGGGTAGGGGTAGCAGGAAGAGTAGGGTCCAGAAAGACAAATCCCCCCCTCCCCGCCCCGCTCCCCCTGTTTGGTGAGTCCTGGTGGCACAGTGGTTAAAGCGCCGGCCAGGAGCCGACGGCTGGCCCTGCCCTAGTTCAAACCCCAGTCCCGCTGCTGGACACAGGGCCGCCGTCGGAACCCCACAGGGCGGTTCTGCTCTGGCCTCCAGGGTCGCCGTGTGTCAGTCTGCCCCGTGACCGTGGTAGACCTTGTTTGGGGTCCCTCTATCCTTTCTCCTCGATGGCTTTGGAATGTCCTTCTCCCTTTGCCCCCAACGACCAGAGTCGAGTCCTCCCTTCTATTGACGGGATGGGAGGAAGTTGCTCACCACCTCTGACACAATCCCTTTGTAAAGGGGGTGTAAGACTCCCCCCCCCCCCCCCATTATGGAACAATCAGGTTTCTAAATAAAGAACTGGACCATCAAAAAAAAAGAAAGAAAGAGACAAGCCCCACAACCACCAGAGGGCAGTGATGTCCCCCCCCCAAAAAAAAAGAAAGAGCCAAGCACACAGGACCTAAATCTTTTCACTCATCCCCCCAAAGAGCCCTTTAGTCCAATGCCAGCTAGTTGGTTCCAATTTACAGTGAGTGACTCCAAACAGGGTTCCGAGGTTATACATCATTACAAGGGCAGGCTAGCCTCATCTTGCTTTCTTTGGAGGGACCGGTGGGTTTGAACTGGCAACCTGTGGTAGCTAGTTCAACACTTCCCTGACAGCACCACCAGGGCTCCTTTAGAACGAATTAAGTAAAATAATGTAAAATAGCTAATTTAGACTTCCAGGTATTTGTATTTTAAATGTAAAAAGAAATTGTTGGGGGCTGAGCCCCAGTGGTGTAGTGGTTGAGTGCGGGACTGCGGCCCACTGGCTGGGCGGTTCAAATCCAGCACAGCTCTCCAGGAGCCAGGCTGCGTCTCCCACTCCCACCAGAGGGCAGTGATATCCCTCCCACCCCCGAAAAAAAAAAGAAATCCTTGGGAAGAATAAAGACACTAGTGTGGGAGGCCAACTTGGATTAGTCTCACTGCTGACCAACTTGATAAAAAACAAACTTTTTTTTGTTGTTGTAAATTCAGTGGTACTTAGGGAAGGGATGTTTGTCCTTCTGGATCACCCAGGCTACTTCTAAGCCACGACAGCTTCCTCTGGGCTCCTGAAGCAGTCTGGGTGGCACTGTTGGGTAGCTGTTTGCTAATGGCAAGGTGAGGGGTTCAAAACGCAAATTCACAGATATTGTGTGCTGAGTAGGTACCGCGGTGGCATAGTGGATTGTGACAAGAAGTCGAGCCACAGAACAAAGATGCGGCAGAGTTAAGTCTCGGGAACCCACAGGGGCACTTCTACTCTGTCCTACAGGGCCACCAGTCAGTGTGGACGGCAGGACAGCAGAATTTGGGTTTGTTGATTTGGTGTATTGCGTGGTACAACTACTTATTTGGTTCTCATGGGGTGAATTCGGGGGGAAAGGGGAAGAAATAGTGTATCTTAAATAAGCTCCCCTGATAATAAGATGGAGCTTAAAGCTTGAGAACATGATCGGCTTTCTCCTCAATGACCTTATCCATTGCAACTGTTTTAATGGCCATCTACCGATGTGTCCTAAAATCTCAGTTCTAGCTGAGATCTCTCTCCTGAGTTGTTCCCGCTTCTCCACCATGCCGACCTGAAAAAACCACATACAGAAGTTCTCCCCAAATTCACTCCTTCCAAATTGACAACAGCAACTCAAAGATGAGGGCGGAAACTTGGGGGTCGGGGAGTTTATGTTCCTGGGGAAGAAACTCTTCAGGATGGGAGGGTGAGAATGGTGGTATCACTCAAAGAGTGAAATCAGGGTCGCTGATGGAAATGGCTGAACCGGTGTACCTTCTCATTTTGAATACCTGGAAACATACACAAAAACAAGGCCCTTCTCCTTCTCCTACTAACCTAGTCCACAGCAACCTAACCCTTCAGCTGTGGGACCCTGACACCTGGACGTCGCCCCAACTCCTCCCTACGACTTTGAGGCTTGATCTCCGTGCACTGGCTTCACCTCCACAACGTCCACGCGGGGCCACGGATGGGGTCCCCCAAACCTCTCCCTTCCTTGCAAGCGCCGGCTTCAGGTGGGTACCCGGCCCATGCACGCTCTCACGGCCTCCGGGCGAGAGCCAAGGCCAAGCCTCCTCGCGTGGCTCGTCCGGCGGGACTGGGAAGAGGGTTAGTGACCTTTCTGAATTCCTCAAGGGCGCCTGCTCCCCAACGAGCAGCTACCCGGCCTCCTTCCACTCTCTTCCCGGCGCCTGTTCCCGCGTTCCCACCTCCACCGAGCCGCGCTGGGGTTCCCGCGCCCAGGACCAGCCAGGAGGGTGGGAAGGGCCAGACACCCCGCCCCCCCCCCGCCCCCCCAGCGGGGCCGGGTCCCAGGGGTCCAGCGAGCCCCGGCGACGGGGACAGCAGACCACAGAAATCCCAGGGACCGGCTCGGAAGGGGCCGCGGCCGGCGAGCAACACTCACGGAGGTCGAGGGGCGGGTCCCGCCAGTCGCCATGATGCGCCCGAAGCCCCGCCCCTGGGCGGTGATTGGACGGCCGTTGGCGCGAAAACGCGGGGCCCGCCCCGTGACGTCACGGGGAGCGCGCCCGCGAGTTCCCGCGCGCGCCCCGCCGGCTCCCGCCCGGGACCTCCCCTCTCGGCCTCCCCCCGAGCCGATTCCCACTTGGGGTCACCCCACCAGGCCGAGGCGGGGGGCCGAGGCCGCGCGTCTTTAGGGGAACGGGCAGCTGCGTCTGGGCCCTGCAGAGCGGGTGGTCCTTGGGAACTGCCCACCTGCCCTTGGCAACCCTCCGGGTCACGACGCCGCCAGGCCTCCTGGAGCTGGCGTCGGGCCGGGAGTCCTAGGGCGGTGTTCGTTCGCACGCAGCTGCTGCGGGGACAGTTCGTCCTTTGAGCCCCCAAAGGGAAGAGAGACGGGCCAGTCTGCTTCCGTGAAGACGTCAGGCACAGTTGTCCTCTGTTAGACGTGGCTGAGTGGACGGCAGGGCACGGGGTTTTAGAGACTCTTGCCTTACAGCTGGGCTCCTCACCCACTGGATGTCATCATAGGGGGAGATGTGCCTGCGGGGCCTCAAAACAGCTGGCCTGGTGGACGATAGCGCCTAAGCATCCTCCGGTCCGCTTGATCTGCTGAGCAGAGAGAGCAGAGAGAACAGGGCTTCCTCCCTAGGGCACCCAGAGCACATGCCTTAGCCCCTGGCTGCAGCTACTTGTTTCTCGCGGTTTCTCCCACCGCCCTGTGAGCTCTTAGGAGGCACGTCATGAGAGTTTGTTTCCAGATACGGACTTGATAGGAGGTACTCGTGGATCAATTAAAGAAGGCCTCTGCCCTTCCTAGTTCCCACTGCTGTGGACTTGAGCGTCACCCATAGTAACCCCGTGGGGCTGGCTAGAACTGCCCCTGTGGGCTTCCAAGACTAAATCTTTCTCCCTCCGAGTGGCTGACTTTGTAGCGGGCAGCTCAAGGCCTAACCCACCAGACCATCAGGCACGGGATGCACAGAATGCTGCAATTCTCCCAGGCACTGTTCTTGGCTGAGAAGTAAACAAAGCTCCCAGCTCTCACGGAGCACACGTCGCAGCTGTATGAGAAGGCTGACTAATAAGTAGGTAGACATGTGCAGAAAGTAGTAAGTGCCGTGAAAAGAGAAATTTTAAAAAAAGAAAGGGAGAAATAAGGGAGGGGAGGGGGTTCTTGTAGATAGAATGAAGGTCTTGGTGAAAATTGACTTTATAAACAAGAATTGAAAGAAATGAAAGATTCAAACAATGAACTCAGGAAGAATGGACACAGGGAACAACAAGCATGTCTGCCACAGGAAAAACTGCAAAGAAATCAATGTGACAGGAAGAAAGGAGGACGACAAGACCAGGAAGCAAAGTGGAGATGAGGTGTTGAAGACTGGTTACATTTGTACCTGCACCAAATCATATTGGGAATAAGACAACTATTGATCGTGATATAATAAGCAGAAGCATTTTAGGCAAGAAAGTTCTAGTTATTTAACAAGCAAATAAAGACTTTGATCCTACAACTTATGGTTGCCCCTTTGGTTGCAAACTCTCTTATTTTTTGCACAAACTACATAGGCAGTGTGGTGTCCAGTTCTAAGGGGAATCTCTGTAGCATCAGAAGTTCACAAACAACCAAATCTATGGGGAGGGGCATGGATGGAGTGGAGAGCCAAAATCGACCTGTAAAATAATTGGACCGTCCCTGTCAGAAGGGCCACACAGAAGGGATGATAAATCCAGGGTGTGGTATGGCACTGATGAAAGATACTATCCTTTAGTTCCTTGTTATTTCCTCCCCTTACTATTAGGATTTTTTATTTGCTTTAGCTTATTAATCATGTTAGACTTGCATACGTTCATTTGATAAAGAAAATCATTCGATACATGAAAGTCATGATAGACAACCCTTCAGAAACAGTAACAGGAATAATGGTTCCCTGAGGATACGGGAAGCATTGATGAGTGTATAATGCCACCGGAGGGGAGTGAGCAACAGAATTGTATATGAATAGATGGATTAAATGGTGCAAGACATGGCAAAAATAAAACTAAAAAGTAAGGGTTCCTGGAGGGGAGGGTGGGGACAGAAGGGATAAAGGGGAGCTGATATTAAGGAGTTCAAAAAGAAAGAAAACTTTGAAACTGATTGTGGTAGCAGTTGTACATTACTGCTTGATGTGATTGAACTATAGAAGGTTATAGCTATAAGAGTTCCCAATAAAAAATTTAAAAAATAAAATAATCTTTTTCTTTTAGTTTTTTTTTTTAGGCATCACTGCCCTCTGGTGGTGGGAGTAGGAGACCCAGCCTTTGCTCCTATGAGCTGGAATTGAACCTCCATCCCAGTGGGCCGCAGTCTGTGCACAACCACTTTGCCACCGGGGCTCAGCCTGCCTCTTTGTTTAATACTAAAGAAAATCTTTTCAAAATTCCACACCTAGTCATTCTTTTTGTTTCAGTAACTTCTGAACTTCGACATGTAAAGGTGTCCTATGTCTGGGGAGTTCCACATAGACACACACATATGCAGATGTATATAGCAATTGTGATTTGGGTGAGAGAAATTAGTTTTCATTCAATAATTCATACATGTTTTGTAGCATTGATTGTGATACAATGTAACAATAATCTTCCGGCTTCTTCCTTTCATTTACTGTTTCAATTTGTTCTTATCTCTCCTGCCTTCTCTTTACCCTTGCACTCCTACTGCCTTTTTGGTCTCCTGTGGTTGATTCGTTTTCCTCAGAAGAACTTAGAATACTACCTGCCTGGTATTATGGTTCAACTTACAGCCTGTCTATCGTTTGACTGAGAGATGAGCCATGGGGTATCCTGGGACTTACTTTTGATAGTTTCTAGGTGGGAAAGTTTAGGTTTAGGTGACAGTAGCCAAAGAGCATTATGCAGATGCATGCAGTCTGCTCCCACGTTGGGTGCACTGGTGTGATTTAAATGTCAGGTAAAGATTGAGATCTGCTGGCTGTATGCAAGACCCAATGAGCGGGACACAGGGAGCAGGAAGTCGGTGAAGTAGGTCAGGTTGGCATGATAAGCCTGGAGGGAGAGGTCAAAAAAGCACGGAGAAGAGTGATCGCTCAGGCACAAAGGGAGGGAGTCAGGAGGAGAGGAAGTCAGAAGTCCGAGCTGGGATGGGTCTCTTATCAGCTGTGCTTGCCCAGGAGGCAGCTGGACATACAGCACCACCGCCAGCAACTGCGTCAGCAACCAGGAGTGAATCTCAAAGTCACCAAGTAGGAGTAAAACATTACAACAAAATGCAGAGGAGGCAGGGCCTCAGAAAGGGTCGCTCGGAGAGCTGAGCAAACAGGTTCCTTTCTGGGAGCTAGAAGGCAGGAGTAAAGAGGCAGGGAGTCCTGTATTTAAAACGTCACTGCCATCGCATCGATCCCGGCTGACAGTGACCTTCCAGGGTAGAGTAGAATTCCTGTGAGAGAAGCCAACAGCCGACTTTGTGCTCAGCAGTCCGGCACATGAGGCCACCGGACCTTTGCTGCAGAACTCCCTGCAGGGAAAGCAAACGCAGACTGCTCCGATGCCAGGGAGCACAGGACATCTGTCAGAAGTTAAACAGAGTACTTATTTTAACAGCCTGGAGCTTTACATAATAGCGGTTATCTCAGGCCAGAACCCAGTCTAACAGGCGCTGAGAGACAGAGACAGAGATGCTATGTGCGCTCTTAAAAGAATTACAAACTTGGCCCGGGGGCCCAGTGGTTGGGCGCAGGACTGCGGCCCACTGGGATGGAGGTTCAATTCCAGCTCCACAGGAGCAAAGGCTGGGCCTCCTACTCCCACCACCAGAGGGCAGGGATGCCCCTAAAAACAAACAACCCCCCCCCCCAAAGAGTTACAAACTTGGAAACCCTAAGGGGCCGATGTCTGCCCTGTCGGATCTCTATGGCTTGGGATCGACTTGCTGGCTCCGGGTATCATTCGTCAGGAATTTTGGTTCACAGTGGTTAAGGGATCCTGTGAACGATCAGGGTTTAGCATCTATTAACTTGCCCCCGGGAGGAAGATGGGTGTGGAGAACTGATGCCATAAGGTTACAGCCTTGGGAACTCCATGGGGCCATCCTACCCTGTCTTAGCAATCAAATCCTCTTGATGACACGGGGGTAAATTTGGATTATCATTAATTACTGCTCCGAGCAAGAGTATAGCCATTTAAAATATGTGCCTCCAACGATGGGTTTAATAAATTCATCGATTCAGATAAACAAAATTAAACGGATTAGAGGGGGGGGGGAACGGAATCCTGTAAGTGAACCACGCTCCCTTCCTCTTCCAGTCCCTGCATTCAAAGCATCCCCGCGCCCCTCGCAGTCGGCGCGGGGTCTCGAGTGACAGAGCGCCGCGGCGGCCGGCCCCGCCCCCGATGGGAGGAGCGAGTCCGCAGGCCCGGGGCGCGCCTGCAGACTCCGCCCCTGCTCGCCCCGCCCCCGACGGAGAGAGCCAGTCCGGAGCCGTCGGCGCGCTCGCAGACTCCGCCCCCCGCTCGTTCTCGGCGCGCCGGGTGACGTAGCGAGCGCGCCAGGATTCGTAGCCCTCAGTCCCGCTGCTCGGCTTCCACGTGAGTAGGACTCCCCGGGCTCCCGTGGCGGTGCGTCGCCACTGGCCTGGGCCGTGCTTCTGGTGTCCCCCGCAGCCTAAGCTGCGTCCGGCCGGGACGCGCGGGCCTTCCTGAGAGCAGGCGCCCACTCCGGTGTCTGGTGCTGGTTTTCGTAGACGCCGGACGGAGTGGGACCCGCGGAGACTCGGCCCGCGGCCCTCGCGTGTTCATTCATCCAAGCGTCCGGTCGATCGCCACCCACTGGGCACACAGCCGTGACCTGGACGAGCTTGATCCCCGACTCGGGGGGCTTATGTGGGTGGGAGTGAGAGATGGGACGTCAAGCAGCTGGGGAATTCTCCGAACTTTCAACTGCCATCGTGTCCGCTCCGACCCATAGCGCCCCTATAGCTTAACAGCTCACACAGTGATGTCAAGATGAGCTCGTTCCTGCGAGAGGATTTTGGTTCGGAGGATAACCCCGAGGCACTGTTTTAGGAAGGGTGATCCGCGGGGGGCCGGGGCGGTGAGAATGCGGGCGATCGTGATTGGCTGGCCCCAAGGAGAGAAGGGGCGGGGACGTGGGGTTCGGTTAAGGGTTTTTATTTGTTTGTTTTAGCTCTGGCTATTGCTGTAGTGGAGCTTTCTGGTAAATATTGGATTGTCCATGGCAAGGTCAGCTGTGCAGAGATGAGGCTCTCAGCTCTCCAAAGGTATTCAGCCTGTGAAGCCCTCACTGTGAGTGAGTTCCGTTTGTCAGGTATTCCTCTGAGAGGAATCGCTGAGTGAAGCACTAAAGGTTGGCCGTTCGAAGCCACCCGGAGGTGCCTTGAAAATCCGGTGGAGGGCACTTCTATCCTGCTAGGTAGGGTCTCTTTCAGTCTGAATAGAGGCTGGAGCGAAGAGTAGCACAGGTATCTGAGAAGGGGCAACCAGAAGGAAGAGGAATTTCAGGGGAATTGAAGCCAAGAGGGATGTTTCAAGAACAAGGAAATTAATAGGTCAGATGCCACTGAGCCAAGTAAGGAAAGAAGTGATCAATTTCTAGATTCGCCGCCAGCAATCCACAATGGCCTCGATGCGTAGTCAAAGAATTCATTCCGATCCTTATAAGTTATCCAGATGTGGAGGTCGGGGCTGAGTTTCATTCTCTGGTTTGATTGGGAAGAGGTGGCACCCATCTGTGAGAGTGTGTCTGTGTGAGAGACAGAGAGATGTTGGCTGACTGATGAGCAGAGGGAGGGAGGGGGACATCGGAGGGGAGGGGAGATCTGCACTCACCCTGGAGGATGGGGAGCTTTGGGTTGGACAGCATAGGCACCCCAGGAGGGATGCAAAGGAACTGTGAGAAGAGCAGGCAGCGGCTTGCTGAGGGGCCATGCAATCAAATTGGAAATAATCGGGACTAGATATGGAGAGCTTTTGAAAGTCTGGCTAGAAGCTTTCCACTGACTTTGAGTTGGGGCAGGATGTTAGGAAGGGACTGAAGTCAAGGTAGCATCCTTCGCTGCCTGTCAGGCCCAATCCAGTGTATCTTCACTCATAAAATGCTGGTGACACTCATTGACCCGGGACCTTAGACTGGCGACTTCTCCGTCTCCCTATAAAATGTCAGCTCTCCCTTCCTACTCCCACTAGAGGACAGTGATGCCCCCAAACAAACAAAATGTCAGCTCTCTGGATGCGGAAATGACTTCCCAAGAACCACTTTTTTCAATGGTTCCAACCACTTATTGTTATTTACAGTTTGTACTCAATGTAACTCAATTCCACAGCATGAGAGGTTACTATGATTCAAAGCATAAGTACAGAAATAGACACTCCAAAGCAGGGGTACAGCATTCAGAGATCCAGCAAAAGGGAGCGTTCCTGAGCACACGCAGTAGCCTGAGACCGATGGGATCTGGTTGTTCTTGTGTGGAAGTTCTGAGAGATGGAGACAAATGGCTCTGGTTATCAACACTGCTGTGTTCATATCAGATACGGGAGCATCTAAGCATCAGCGCATGACCATGCGAACCAAGAACTTCATGGACTGTATGTAAAAAGGTTTCTGCATGGAGGCAGTTAGAGATTTACAGTACTTTCTTGAATCAAGTCCACCTTAGAGATAGGACCAGATTCTAATTACCTAAAAAATATCACCTGGTAGAGAAACTGTTACAAATGTGATTCTGATTCTTAGAGTTCTAAAAAAAAAAAAAAATTACTGAAAGAAAACATTTGTTTCTTTTCTTTCTTTTTGTTTTTTTGGGCATCACTGCCCTCTGGTGGTGGGAGTAGGAGGCCCAGCCTTTGCTCCATGGAGCTGGAATTGAACCTCCATCCCAGTGGGCCGCAGTCCCGCACACAACCACTACGCCACCGGGGCTCAGCCCAAACATTTGTTTTCTATTTGAGCCCTTGGTATCAGCCATTCATTTTTCCCCTCCCTTCCCATGAACCTTTGATAATTTATAAATTATTATTGTCATGTCTTATACTGCCTTCACCCATTTTTTTGTTGTCCCTTCCCGAGGGGTTGGGAGGGGTTTATATGTAAATCCTTGTCATTGATTTCCCCTTTCTCCCCACCTTCCCTCCACCCTCCTAGTATCACCACTCTCACCACTGACCCTGAAGGAATCATCTGTCCTGGTTTCTAGTTGCTCTGTTGCTATCTGTACCAACATACATCTTCTAGTCTAGCAGGAGATAAAACCCTTTGTTTGTTTGTTTTTTGGCATCACTGCCCTCTGGTGGGAGTGGGAGGACCAGCCTTGCTCCTGAGAGCGCCGCTGAATTTGAACCACCAAGCCTGCGGGCCGCAGTCCCGCACTCAACCACTTACGCCATAGGGGCTCAGCCCCCTCTAAAACCTTTTTTTAAGGTGGCATTTTAAGTGTCCATATATATTAATCCACATTTAAAGAAGCCCTCAATTTTTGGATGCTGTCACTCTTCACCTTGTGCTTCAAACTCCAACATATATACATGTGGGAGTCAAACTCCTCACACAGTCTTCTAATCAGTGAAATGTGAGCCTCAACATTTTCCTGCGTTGAATAAACAAGTGGGGAGACAGTAGATTTGACGAAGCCCTCATTTTGTGGCGTGCAGCCACCACGTGGATGGGGTGTAGAAGCTAAAGGAAGTAGAGGTGCTCCTTGGCCTGAGTCTTAAAGGAGAGGTGCAGAAGGCAGAGTGCGACCATGAGGAGTCCCGCTTTACACGACGGAACGTCCGTTTTCCTGGTGGTGGCACTTAGGGGGACCCGGGGCAGCCGAGGTAGGGTGGGAAGAGTGAGGTATAGCTGCTGTGGGAGGTGTGTTACTGGAGCAGCCCCAGCCTGGCCACCATCGCTCTGCCCATGCCTGCCCTGTCGGTGCAGCGCGGAGAATTGCTGCTCAGGCTCTCCGGCAAGGTGGGGGACGGGACATTTGTTGAGGCTACTGCTGGGCACCCCTTCCACATGATCAGAGCCCACATTTTGCAGAATAAACACCCAACCTTTCCTCATGGCTTTTTGTTGTTGTTTTTCAAGTCTCCTTGTCTCTCTCTTTCTGACTACCCCTATTTCCTCCTTTTACCCCAGCCCCGTTGCATCCAAGTGCCAACTGCCCCTGGGACCTGAAACCTGTTCAACAGATGGGCTGTTGGTGTTATTTTTCAGGGATCCAGCGCCTCTCTCCATCGAGAGGCGCCTGCAGCGATGTCCCCCGTCCTTCGCTTCTACGTCCTCCCCTCTGGCCATGAGGGGGCAGCCTCCGGACACATTCGAAGGAAGCTGAAAGAGAAGCTGCCAGTGCTGCGGGAGGTGGAGATGGAACTATGCTACAATGTGAACTGGACAGGTGGGGCCCGGATGCTGGGTGCATGGGGGGGGAGGGGTGCTTCCCGGGTGCTGGAAGCCATCTCAAGGTGCCTTCGCCCCTCCTCCCTGCAGCTGAAGCCCTCCCCAGCCCCGAGGAGATGAAGAAGCTGCAGTGGCTGTTTGGCTGCCCTTTGGTGCTGGATGACGTCGCTCAAGAGTCCTGGCTCGTTCACCGCCCTGACGACCTGGTGCTTGAGGTCGGGCCCAGGTGAGCCCAGAACAACTTGTTCCATCCTTCATGCTCAGCTGCCCACCCCCTCCCATGTCTGCTCTTCTGCTTCCTCCCTGGCAATTTCTGGGGAGATGTTTCCTTGCCCTTTATGCCAAGCTTACACCTCCCGGCCCAGGAAGCCACACACATTCCTTCTGCCCTTGGGAAGTTGCTTTCAGAGGGTGAGCTAGCTCCCAGCGATGTCCTGGGACTACAGCCGGGTGCAGGCAGGGAAGTTGAGGCTCTGAGCAGTTTCGATGCCAAAGGACAGGCAGGCTTTGCCTCCAGCCACATCTGGAAGCTGGTCTCGTGGCGCTTAGGCGTGAGGCTGAAGGCCAGTTCTGGGGTATGGGGGGCAGGGGGGGGGGACTGAGATAGGAGGCAGTCTGGACAATTGGGGGCAGGATCCGCCTCCCCAGGGGCCTGCCTGGGGCAATCTGGTTCTAACCGTGCCACCCACTCCACAGGCTGAACTTCTCCACCCCGATGTCCACCAACATCGTGTCGGTGTGCCAGGCCGCGGGCCTGCAGGCAGTGAACCGTGTGGAGATGACTCGGCGCTACGGGCTCCAGGTGAGGCCGCAGGCAAGGGGTCAGGAGGAGCGTGTGGCTCAGAGATTGGCCTTAAGCTCTGGGGGACGACAGAGAAGCTGATGTCCCAGTGGGGTGACGCAGGACGTTCACTGCCCGGGGCAGGCCAGAGTTCTTGTTGCTCACCTGTGCCTCCTGCGGTGGGCTCAGCCTGGATTTTTCTTGTCGGCTCGGCGTGTCCATGGACTGGCTGGTCGTGACTCCATGGTGCAGGACTTGGAGGGCGGAGGGCAGGCCATTCCTCTCACGAGTCATACCTCACCGCCCTCACCGCCCTCTGTCCTCTGCCTGTGTCTCTGCCCCAGTTTGCCCAGCCTCCCCCAGCGGCGGTGCAGACCGCGGCTCTCGCCATCCTGCACGACCGGATGACCGAGCAGCACTTCCCGCACCCCATCCAGAGCTTCTCCCCCAGCAGCACCCCAGCCCCGCTCCATGGCCCCATCGACATCCTGGGTGGGGGCCGCCCTGCCCTGGAGAAGGCTAACCAGGAGCTAGGTGAGCCAGGGTCCCCAGGCGGAGATGGTGAACTCAGGACTGACCAGTAGGTGTGCCGAGTGTGGAGACAGGGAGACCAGGTCCCCCAGCTGTTCGGGATTTTGTTTCCTAGGCTTAGCCCTAGATGCCTGGGACCTGGATTTCTATACCAGGCGCTTCCAGGAGCTGCAGCGGAACCCCAGCACCGTGGAAGCCTTTGACTTGGCTCAGTCCAACAGGTGGGAGGGGAAACCCAGGCCCCGCCCATGTGACTCCCTGCTCCCTATCCATCTGGTGGTCTGCATTCCCCTCCGCCTTCTGCATCCCCTTACAGTGACTGATGACCTTTGTCCTGGGCGGGAGGGCATGTTCTGACCTCTTCCTGCTCGATGAGTTGGCTACAGCGCGCCTGGAGGGTCTCAGCGAGTCAGACTCCCCCCGTGGTGGTGGATTCGGGTTTGAGTCCATCTTTATGGGGACAGATCCCAGGCTTTTCTCCCACGGAGCCGCTGTGCAGATTCCAACCGAGCTACCCTTGGTTGAAAGTGCGCACCAGGTGCTGCAGGCCTGGCAAAGTCTGAGGCATGGCCCTGTGTTCCTCCCTGGCCTCAACCCCCCATGCAGCGAGCACAGCCGGCACTGGTTCTTCAAGGGCCGGCTCCGCGTGGACGGGCAGGAGCTGGCTCACTCGCTGTTTGAGTCGATCATGAGCACCCAGGAGTCCTCCAACCCCAACAACGTCCTCAAGTTCTGTGACAACAGCAGGTGGGCACTGCACCCGGCTGGGGTGGTCTCTGGCGAGAGAGAGAGAGAGAGACCCAGGTGCTGGTTGGGACGGGAGCAGATCCCAGGAAGGAAGGGCGGGCGGTCCAGCATGGATGTGTCTCCAGTGCAATCCAGGGAAAGGAAGTCCGATTCCTGCGGCCGGAGGACCCTGCCCAGCCAAGCTGCTTCCAGGAACGGCGGGGGCTGAGACACGTCGTCTTCACAGCAGAGACCCACAACTTCCCCACAGGTGCCCGGGGTCCCTGGGCGCAGGAGGCGCGACCACAGGGTCGGCCAGGGGAGGCCGGCTGCTCTCCCCGGGCCCTACGGGCGTGGCCCCGGGTGGGGCGCATCTCTTTGGTGCCCGCAGTCTCTCACCTCTCTCTCTCCCCAGGCGTTGCCCCCTTCAGCGGTGCCACCACGGGAACGGGGGGCCGGATCCGCGATGTTCAGTGCACCGGCCGCGGGGCCCACGTGGTGGCCGGCACCGCCGGCTACTGCTTTGGGAACCTGCACATCCCAGGTGCGTGCGTGCGTGTGTTCATTTTCTCTCCCCGTCTCCCCTTCCTGGTGCCTGGGCAGGTGCCAACACCTTGATCTCGGGTCAAAGAGCCATCTCGGTGTCCGTCCTTGGGAGCCGGGCTTCTAGAGTGGCAGACCCGTCGTGGGCCACGAACACGGAGTGGGGGGGGTCGTCATGGATGCCCTCCTGGCAGCACAGAGCTACCATTTTCTCAATAAAGAAACACCCAGTTGGGCTGAGCCTCGGTGGCGTAGTGGTTGTGCGCAGGACTGCGGCCCACTGGGACGGAGGTTCAATTCCAGCAGTGGCTCCACAGGAGCAAAGGCTGGGCCTCCTACTCCCACCACCAGAGGGCAGTGATACCCCCCCCCCCCAAAAAAAAAAAAAAAAAGAAACATCCACTTGCCAAGAAAGCATGGTGCTACGCTGCTTCTAGGGCCATCACCAGCCTCCTAAATCCACTTTCTTCGGACCTATGTGTGGAACGTGGCCTATGGAAGAAGGCCTGGTGGCGCAGTGGTTGCACGTTGGGCTGCAGTTCGGAACCACCCGCTGATCCATGGGAGAGCGAGGAGGCTTTCGACTCCCATCAAGATGTACAGTCTGGGGCTGAGTCCTGGTGGCGTAGTGGTTGTGTGCGGGACTGCGGCCCACTGGGACGGAGGTTCAATTCCAGCAGTGGGGCTGGGCCTCCTACTCCCACCACCGGAGAGCAGTGATGCCCAAAAAACAAAAACAAACAAACAAAAAAAGATGTACAGTCTGGGAGACCCCCCGGGGCAGGTCTGCTCTGCACTCTAGGGTGGCCGTGTGTCAGAATCGACTCAGTGTGGCCGGTGGATGGGGGTTATGCTTGATGCCGGGCACTTTGCAGACTCTCACAGAGCAGGCTGGGTGGCAGGGAGGAGCTTGCACAGGCTCTGCGGCAGGTTCCACGTGCCCCTAAACGTGGACGTTCCAACCGTGCGCGCACGCTTCCCTGTTAACTCGTACGCTTCTTGAAGAATCCGGCTTTCCAGCCCACCTTCTTCCTTCCCTCCCTAGGGTACAGCCTGCCCTGGGAGGACCCGAGCTTTCAGTATCCTGGAAACTTTGCCCGGCCCCTGGAGGTGGCCATTGAAGCCAGCAACGGGGCTTCTGACTACGGCAACAAGTTTGGAGAGCCGGTGTTGACAGGTGAGGCGGGGTTGGCCGTGGAGTGGGCTCCCTGGGGGACCCAGGAGCTCTGGGTGGCAGGACACTGCCCTCCCTCCCACTGCTGCTCTCTCCAGGCTTCTCTCGCTCCCTGGGCCTCCAGCTCCCCGACGGCCAGCGGCGGGAGTGGATTAAGCCCATCATGTTCAGCGGAGGCATTGGGGTCATGGAAGCCGAGCACGTGAACAAGGAGACCCCTGAGACAGGTGAGCCCGCCTCCCGTCTCTGCCAGGCACCTGCAGCCCTCGTCCCTCTTTTTATAGCCATCCTCTCAGACGTCGTGACCCCCTCGGAGGGCAGAGGAGAACTGCCCGTGGGTTTCTGAGACGGAATCTCCACAGGAGCAGGAAGCTTCCTCTTTCTTCCTAGCAAGGACTGCTGGTTTCAAACCGCTGGCCTTGCAGTTAGCAGCCGCATGCACACCCCACTGCGCCACCGGGGCTCTGTACATCCTCACAGGGGTTTGATTTGCTTTTCCCTGCTGAGTCGTGATGTCAGAGCAGCTTCTCAACTGGCCACTGCCCTTTCTAGATCTTTTTGGGAGAGAAACGTCTCTTCAGGTCGGGTGCCCGTCATCTTTAATTGGATGGTCTTGTCGTCCTTGACTTGTAAGAGTTTGTTACGTATTCTAGATCTAAGTTTCTGTACAGGTCTTTGTCCCGGTCCTGAAGATTGCCTTTTCGCTTGATGACGGCCTTGGAAGCACAGCTTTTTGACTCTGATGACGTCCGATTCCTTCTTTTCTCTGGTTGCTTGCACCTTGGCGTCATTGCCCAAGAAAGCCAGGCCCCCATCCAGAGCCACAGATTCATTCAAACAGTGCCCTCTAACATGTGTAGTTTTAGCTCTTACACTTGGGCTTCTGGGACATTTGGAATTCATGTTTAGCTACGGTGTGAGGTAGGGTCCCATCTTCTCTTCATTTGTCTGTATGAATACCCAGTTGTTTCTGAATGGATTTTGTAGAAACGCATTTTCTTTCCCCCACTGAATGAGCTTGGCATTCTTCGCGGAAAACCAGGCGACCATAGATGCATGGTTTGTTTCTGACATCTCACTTCTTTTGGTCTGCATCTTTCCTACGCCAGTCCTAAGGGAGCTCTCGTGGCATAGTGGGCTAGGTGGGGGGCCGGCAGAGAAATGAGGCTTCCCCCTCCCCAAAGATTTACTGTCGAGGAAACGCACAGAAGCAGTCCTGCCCCGTCCTGAAGGGCGGGTCACTATGCTGCGGTGAGCTGGGAGGTTAGCTGCTGGCAGCAAGGGCAGTGGTTCACGTCTGGAGATAAAGACGGGGCTTCTGTGCCTGTGAAGACTGACATGGCCCGAAACTCACAGGGGTAGCTGTACCCTGCCATGTAGGGTCCATGAGCCAGCATTAACTCCATGGTGTAAGGTCAATTTGACCTTGGAAAGGAAGGAAGGAAGGAAGGGAAGAAAGAAAGAAGGCAAAGGCGGAAAATAGTTTTAAAGCTTTATTTCAGAGCTCCCGGGCCAGGTTCACTGGTCCCCAATTGGGGCCAGAGAAGTGACGCTGTCCGGGCAAAAGGTGAAGAGTTTTAAAGCCAGCTCTTAGGGAGCAAGCAGCAGAATTAGACACTGCGGTTCTGCTGGGGTTAAGCAACAGTGTTCGATGTTATCTGCAAAGGTCAGCCTCCTGCATCTGGGTTTGGAAGGTCACTGAAGGGGGGCAGGCCTGGGTTTTTCCGCCACCTCCGTGGGGTGTTTCTCACCTGCGCAGGCTCTTTTTCCACTCGCTTGCCCCACCTACTCCCGTTTCTGCCCCGTGCTTGGCTCCGACTTCTTGACTGCTGTGTTTAAGGTAGTTTTTCTGGGGCTGAGCCCCGGTGGCGTAGTGGTTGTGCGCGGGACTGCGGCCCACTGGGACGGAGGTTCAATTCCAGCAGTGGGGCTGGGCCTCCTACTCCCACCACCGGAGAGCAGTGATGCCCCCCCCCCCCCAAAAAAAAGATAGTTTTTCTGTTACTAATGAAAGCAATGCTGCCCACTCCCCGCTAATGCCATGAGTGGGCTTTGTACCGCTCTGAATAAGTCTCCCCTGGAAGTGCATTTACCCAAGGGAGAGGCAGCACATTTGCCGGCTGCTGTGAAAGAGTCTGGAAGTTGGGCCACCGTGCTCCTCTGCCCTCTGCCCAGGAAGAATGGCAGCGACCCTCCCCTGACCCTCACGCCCCTCAGTTTCCCTGCCCAGGGCTTCCCAGGGTTCCAGTGCTGCCCCCCTTCCCTCCCTCCTGGCAGGCATGGAGGTTGTGAAGGTCGGAGGCCCTGTCTATCGGATCGGCGTCGGGGGTGGAGCGGCTTCGTCCGTGCAGGTGAGTGAGGGCATCAGCTGAAAGCGTGGAGGAGCACCCTGGGCCCCGGTGGTGGGCTGCCCACGGAGCCGAGCTTCCTGCCTGACGTTCCCCCAGGTGCAGGGAGACAACACCAGCGACCTGGACTTTGGCGCCGTGCAGCGGGGAGACCCAGAGATGGAACAGAAGATGAACCGAGTGATCCGGGCTTGCGTGGAGGCCCCTGGGGGGAACCCCATCTGCAGCCTCCACGACCAGGGTGCTGGTGGCAATGGTGAGGGAAAAGGCTGGGCCAGGGCCGCCCTGGTCCCCTGCCAGGTTTGGCTTAGGGCGAGGATTTGCAACTGCCCGCCCACCCAGCTCTGGGCCTCTTACTCTGCCTCCTCCAGGTCCGGCAGGGGCAGGGTGGAAGTGGGAGCTTTTCTCAGTGGGATGACGGGTGGTCGTAAGGCACGGAAAGGACTCCTTTGAGGGCTGGGAGCTGTGCTTCATGGGCCTGTCTCTGATGCTGGCCAGCTGACCACCTCCCACTACAACCTCACCAGGCAATGTCCTAAAAGAGCTGAGTGACCCTGCTGGAGCCATCATTTACGCCAGCCGCTTCCAGGTGCGCCTCAGCCCCTGCCGTCCAGAACTTTCCAGCTGGACCTGTCCAGCAGCCCACTACCTTTTCCCAGCCTGTTTCCAAGCCTCTATCCCGTGCTTCTCCCCCACCCCATGTGTGTGTGCAGCTTGGAGACCCCACCCTGAACGCCCTGGAAATCTGGGGGGCTGAGTATCAGGAGTCAAATGCGCTCCTGCTGAGAACCGCCCACCAAGACTTCCTGAATCGGGTCAGTGCCCGCGAGCGCTGCCCGGCTTGCTTTGTGGGCACCATCACCGGCGACAAGAGAGTGAGTGGACCCCGGGGTCGGTGGGCGCTTGGGTTGGGGGTGGGGCGGATACAGGTTCCAGGAAGATGCTGGGGAGGAGCAGTGGGGAAGGGATGGGGATATTCACAGCTGTTGTGCTCTCTTTCTTACCCCCCCTCCCCCCCCTCTCGGGTACAGATAGTGCTGGTGGATGACCGGGAATGTCCTGTGGGTAGAAACGGTAGGGGGGACGCCCCCTCCTCGCCTCCCCCTACCCCTGTGGACCTGGAGCTGGAGTGGGTGTTGGGCAAGATGCCGCGGAAGGTGAATGGGGTATAGTGGGGGGGATGTTTCTGCCCTCTCAGACCCCACCCTTGCCCTGCTCGTGTTTTACTCACCGCCCCGTCCCCCATTTCTGTGTTGCAGGAGTTCGTCCTCGAGAGGCACACCCCCTTGCTCCGACCGCTGGCCCTGCCCCCGGGGCTGAGCGTGCGCCTGGCGCTGGAGCGGGTGCTGCGGCTGCCCGCCGTGGCCAGCAAGCGCTACCTCACCAACAAGGTGCCCCCGGAGGGAGACAGGCTGGAGTGGAGGAGGGAGGCGGGGTGCAGTGGAGGCGTGCCTGGTCCGTCCTTGTCCTCCAACACCCCGCCGGGTTTTGTAGGTGGACCGCTCCGTGGGCGGCCTGGTGGCCCAGCAGCAGTGTGTCGGGCCGCTGCACACGCCTCTGGCAGACGTAGCCGTTGTGGCACTGAGCCACCAGGAGCTTGTGGGGGCTGCCACGGCCCTGGGGGAGCAGCCGGTCAAGAGCCTGCTGAACCCCAGGGTCGCCGCCCGGCTGGCGGTGGCAGAGGCCCTCACCAACCTGGTGTTTGCACCCGTCACTGACCTTCGGGTGAGTCGCTCAACGCCAGGCCTCTGGGACGCGCCCATGTCCACTGTCCTCTTCCCCCTTCCTGGCTCCCGCGGGACCCAGAACACCTCTCACCCCATCCCCAGGATGTCAAGTGCAGCGGTAACTGGATGTGGGCCGCCAAGCTCCCCGGGGAGGGTGCCGCGCTGGCCGACGCCTGTGAGGCCATGGTGGCCGTGATGGCGGCCCTGGGGGTGGCTGTGGACGGTGGCAAGGACTCGCTCAGCATGGCCGCCCGGGTGGGCGCTGAGACCGTGCGGGCTCCTGGTGAGGCTCCGGCCGCGGGGGACGGGTGGGGGGGAGGGGGGAACCTCTCGTCTGCTGGGCTCCCTCTGACTCCTGGGCCCCGCAGGGTCCCTGGTCATCTCAGCCTACGCCGTGTGTCCCGACATCACAGCCACCGTGACCCCCGACCTCAAGCATCCTGAGGGCAGAGGTATAGTCCCTGCACTGGGAGCCTGGAGGGCGTCCCCGTGGTGTGCGTGCGCGTGCTGAGCGCTGGGACCTTGGTGCTTTCTGGGACGGCAGTGGGCGTGGCCTCCCCCAGGTTGTCCTTTGCCCACGAGGCCGCCCTGCCTGCCTAGGTCACCTGCTCTACGTGCCTCTGAGCCCTGGGCAGCACCGGCTGGGGGGCACGGCGCTGGCCCAGTGCTTCTCCCAGCTCGGGGAGCAGCCTCCGGACCTGGACCTGCCCGAGAACCTGGTGCGTGCCTTCTCCGTCACCCAGCAGCTGTTGACAGGTGCGGGAGGCCCCTGGGGAAGGGGTGGCAGGCAGGGTGGGCCCGTGAGTCTTCCCTCCAGTACCCCGAGTCCACATTCTCTCTCGCTTCCTGACTCAGACTCTCCACAAGGCAGGCTGGGCCCTGAAACGGCTGCACCCCTTTTTTTAACCCCCTTCCAGACCGCTGCCTCTGCTCAGGCCATGATGTCAGTGATGGAGGTCTCATCACCTGCCTGCTGGAGATGGCTTTTGCTGGGAATTGCGGGATAGAAGTGGATGTGCCTGCCCCCGGAGTCGATGGTGAGCACCCTGGTCGAGGCCCAGGCTGGGTTTCCAGCCCCTGTCCACCTCTCCAAGGCCCAGCACGATGTGCAGACCCTGCCTCCTGCGTGGGACTGGTCAGGGCCCTGAAGGCACTGCTGGGATCCTGGCTGTGTCCCCATGACCCCTCCCACAGCGCCGGGAGCAGCAGGCCTGGGCTCGTTCTTTCAGCCTTCACTCCGCCTCAACTCTTGGCCTTTACCATGTGCCTTCTGAACCCCCACCCACCCCAGAGTCACCCTGACTCCCCTTGGCTCTCCCCCAGCTCTGTCTGTGCTGTTTGCTGAAGAGCCCGGCCTGGTGCTGGAGGTACAGGAAGCAGACCTGGCCCGGGTGCTGGATTGTTACCGGGGTGCCGGCCTGCACTGCCTGGATCTGGGCCGCACAGGCGATGCGGGGCCCCATGCCATGGTGAGGGAGAGGGTGAGGTGGGGGCTGCAGGGTGGGGCTGGTTGGGAGGCAGCACTGCATTGGGCCCCCTCTCTCAGAACCCTGAGTCCATTCGCCTGCCTGCCAGGTCCGGGTGTCGGTGAGCGGGTGTGCGGTTCTGGAGGGCCCCGTGGGGCAGCTGCGAGCCCTCTGGGAGGAGACGAGCTTCCAGCTGGACCGGCTACAGGCACAGCCGCGCTACGTGGCAGAGGAGGAGCGGGGGCTGAGGGAGCGGACAGGCCCCAGATACTGCCTGCCCCCCACCTTTCCCAAAGCCTCCGTGCCCCGAGAGCCTGGTGAGAGCTGGTGGGACTCCTTGGGGGCTGGAGCCAAAGCCTCCCCTAGAACATGTTCCAGGTGGGGAGCGGGAGTTGGAGTGAGAAAACAGCCCTCTGGCTCAGGCGCTTTCCCCCCCTCCAGGAGGCCCTGCCCCCCGAGTGGCCATCTTGCGGGAGGAGGGCAGTAACGGAGACCGGGAGATGGCTGACGCCTTCCATTTGGCCGGCTTTGAGGTGAGCGGGGTGGCTGAGCGGTGCTGGGGGCCACCCTGAAGCCCAGGCTCGTCCCCTGCCTGACAACGCCGTGTCCCTGCCCTGCCAGGTGTGGGATGTGACCATGCAGGATCTCTGCTCGGGGGCCATTGGACTGGACACCTTCCGGGGTGTGGCCTTCGTGGGCGGCTTCAGCTACGCAGACGTGCTGGGCTCTGCCAAAGGTCAGCTCCCCTGCTCCTTCCCGCCCTCCCTGCTTTCTGCCGACAAACTGTCCTCTCTCCTCCACTGGAGCCTTTGTTCTGCACCGGGCATCCCCAGAGGGCCTGCAAGGGGCGGGGGTGGGGTGGGGGGTGGCCAGGGTGCCAGCCTGAAGAGCACACATCCTGCCTGGGCCCCAACAGGTTGCCCTGGTTTTCCGCACAGCGCCAGAGCTTTGTAGCATTCTGAAATTAAGGCTCGGCCATCTGCCCCTGGGTGCCACAAACAGTGAAGCCCTCTAGCCGATGCACCCTGAGGCACCTTGGTGGTTGGTGGTGGCCTTCCAAACGGTCAAGGCCTTGCCAGGCCTGGGCACAGCTCGACAGCGTGGCTCCCGTGAGTCAGAACAAAGTCGGCATCCATGGACAGCAGTGCAAGTGACCGCTGGGCACCTGACGACGTTGGAAGTATCCTGCCGGCCAAACCGGAAGCTGCCTGTGGGCCGGCTCTGCCCCCACCTGGGGTGTGGGGGGGTGGCCCGACTGCTAACTGAGCCCAACACCCTCACAGCCCCCCTGCGTGGGCCCCAGGCCGGGCAAGATGTGGGCGCTGGGAGAGCAGCCGTCCCACCTTCCCTGCCCTGTCTCTGGGTCTGAACTGCCCTCTCCTCCCCCAGGGTGGGCGGCTGCCGTCACCTTTCATCCGAAAGCCGGGCCAGAGCTGTGGCGCTTCCGGAACCGGCCCGACACCTTCAGCCTGGGCGTGTGCAACGGCTGCCAGCTCTTGGCTCTGCTGGGCTGGGTGGGGAGCGACCCCAACAAAGAGGCCCCAGACGCGGGCTTTGATCCCAGGCCCGTGCGCCCGGGCCTCCTGCTGCGCCACAACCTGTCCGGTCGGTTTGAGTCTCGCTGGGCCAGTGTGCGCGTGGGGCCGGGGCCGGCCGTGATGCTGCGCGGGATGGAGGGCGCTGTGCTGCCCGTGTGGAGCGCCCATGGGGAAGGTCAGGGTCCAGCCTGGGGGGGCAGCGGGGGTGTGGGGCCTGGGGGTGCTCGGAGAGGCTTTGCGTTCACATCGGCCCCCCTTCCCCAGGTTACATGACGTTTTCTCCTCCGGAACTCCAAGACCAGATCGAGGTCCGGGGTCTGGCTCCGCTGCACTGGGCCGATGATGACGGGAACCCCACCGAGCAGTACCCCCTGAATCCCAACGGCTCCCCAGGCGGCGTGGCGGGCGTCTGTTCCCCCGATGGCCGCCACCTGGCGCTCATGCCCCACCCCGAGCGGGCGGTGCGGCCCTGGCAGTGGGCCTGGCGGCCCCCTCCCTTTGACACTCTGAGCACCTCCCCCTGGCTCCAGCTCTTCATTAATGCCCGGAACTGGACTCAGGAAGGAGGCTACTGAGCAGGCGGGGGGAGCTCACCCAGGGCCCCCGTCCGTGCCCAGGGTACCCGCAGCACGCGCCCCCATCACCCACAACAGCCCGCTGTCCGTTTCCCACGCTCTCCTGGGGAACGAGGACCACAAGTGTCAAAGAGCTCAGCCGGCGGTTCAGAGTGGACATCAGGATACAGTGGGGTCACCTCATGGGCCCCGCCGGCCACTTCACCACCACAAGCCTCCTGCCTCTCCTCCAAGCCCTGTCCTCACTGGAGGCCAGGAGACAGACAGGGCAGGTCCTCACAACCCCAGGGTCCTTCTCCCCCCAAATGAGAGAGACTTCCTGGGTTTCTCCGAGGACTCCTGGGCACTGCTTGGCCTGGCCTCTGAACTCACACTGGCGTGGCAGCTTGCTTTCTGACCTGGTGGCCAGCAGCCCTCGGCCGTGAACCGGGCCTTAGCTCATGGGAGAAATGTCCCTGCAGTCCCAGAGCACCGTCTGTCCCTGCCCCCGCCAGCTGATGGTCTCCAGGAGAGTACGAGATGGGCCTGAGGTGAGGGAGGCCTTTGCTATGTGTCTTGACTCCCTCCAGTTCAAAAAGGTCAACAGTGGCCCGTTTGACCATGAGAGAACCCACGGGCCGCCCAGTGTCACAGCTGAAATGTGAATCGGGGACTGGCTGTTGGGGCCGCCCTGCTACCCCGGGCCTGGGTCAGAGAA
>PVJH01031386.1:0-23825 GCA_004026705.1 Nesogale talazaci
TAAGCCTGGGTTTCCAGGCTGAAGGCAAGGAAAATTCTAGATGTTCTCAAGCTGACCCACAGTTTGATTTTTACCGCTTAATTCAAGCTGCCTTCAGCTGGGGACAAGCTCTAGTTTCATTTTTCTTGAATTTGGTGCTATTAGGAGGAATAACCAGTTCAATGCAATTAAGTAGGAAGTGTGTCACTGCAATAAACAGCAGTGGAGGGCTGAGCCCTGGTGGCGTAGTGGTTGTGCGCGGGACTGCGGCCCACTGGGACGGAGGTTCAATTCCAGCAGTGGGGCTGGGCCTCCTACTCCCACCACCAGAGAGCAGTGATGCCCTCAAAAAAAAAAAAAACAGCAGTGGAGACAGACATACCTGACCTCTGGTTTCCCCATTGCCATGAGGCGGAGGTCCCACAAGCCTCCCCTGTCCACACTTCTTTACCTTCCAACCTGGCATTCCTTCCTTGCCACTCTACATCTGTACTGGGTTCAATCACTCGTGCCATGGCCACACAAGTCACAATACTCACAGCTAATAGTTGACTGTAAGTCAGGATTGGTAAGCAGGATACATACAGTCTCCAGTCCACAGCAGCACCTCTCCTCAGCCACATGGCCCCTTGGCTTTCTCCTCCAGAGACGAGGATACCATGGAGCTGTGTCCCTGCCCCATACATCCATAGTCTCGAGCCAGACGAGGAGGAGGAAGGTACTCCACTGTTTTGATGTCATTCCTCTGAGCCAGTCTCTGGTGCAGCTGGTCTCGGCAGCCACCGCCACTTCCGACATATCTTGCACTGGGTCTTCAGCCGTCCGCTGATTGCTCGATGTGGCGGTCATGTGCTTGATGTCAATTTCGTGATTGGGATGTAGGGGTGGGGTCTAGCCTATCAATCTGGAGATAGCCATTGAGTAGCCAATGAGACCTCTGTGTGGGCATGGCTTTCTCCTGAGAATTCTGGGAAATCTCACGGTATTTCCGTCGTGGACATGAGAGACCATCATCCCAGTTATTGGGAGTCGCTCAGCTGACAAGACAAATGGCAGCATCTGAGGAAACAGAAGAGCAGGAGGAGAAGCCACATGGCCTTAGCCTGATAGAACCAGACCTCTGAAGCCGGAACGGTCACAGAGACCCCTGCCATCCCTGAGGTGTTTCTATCACCAAGGGATACTGCTGTTGGACCCTGAGCCCTGGAAATGAGGAGCCACGAGGGAACCCCTGCCAAAGCCAGGACTCTAAATCCATTGGCCTGTGACTTTGTGAGTGGGAAGGAGGCTTTATCAGACATATGAGCTAATTTATGAGCAGATTTATGACATATGAGACATATGAGCAGATTTATGACATTGAACTGGACTGGGAGGGATGCTTTCTCAATGTTCCGTCCCTCTTGTACATAAGCCTTTCTCTTATATCCATATGTGTGTCTGTGACTTTGCTTCTCTAGTCTACCGGACTGACACACTCATGTCCCGGATGACTCTCAATACCCCGAGGGCTGGCTTTGATGGAAATGTTACAGCGGATGGTGTCCAAAGCCACGCCTCCAGTCAAGTCTTGGCCTTGCTACCAAGGAAACAAAGGGCATGGCACTTGGTTCACCTCCTACCAAGGTAGGGGCTCGAGATACCTCTAGGGTTTGACTCGATTCACACCCTCCACTGAAGTCAGACCTTCATCTCACCCGAATCCTGCCATTAAAAGGGAGCCCCCCCACCCCCCAATGGGCTTATAGCATAGAGCCAGAATTCAAGTATATCACATAAGGAGTTAGGGTTAAAAGGGCCATATTAATTTCTGCACCTCACTGTCTTTTATGTACAAGGCCTTAGGTTAAGTAGCAGCCGTTGGTCCCTCTTGGGGGCCATTGTTGCTGAAATTAGAATCAACTGGCAAACATTGGCCTTCTTCACTGGGCCGCGTCTGAGGCAGGAAAGCCATCTCCTCTAATGGTAACAGCGAATCAAGTCGACGTGCGTGTTTCTCATACACAGGCCCGCTCCCAAGCAAATGTGTTCCCCTGGTCCTGCTCATCCATGGTCAACCCTGTGGCAGCCCGGTTTGCTCAACACCATTGGTCGAAGTTAATGTTTCCCCTTCACCCGTGCCCCTCCCTCTGCCCCGCCTGGTGATCTTCGAGGGCATCTTGGGGTCTCGTCATGAAGCTGACCTGGCCGTACGTTTAGTTTGGGTTTGGAGGAGGATATGTCTAGAGCTCGCAGTGACTCTGATGTATCCCGTTACTCCAGTGTAAGAATTGTACCCTGAAATATCTCCACTCAGGGCGCCAGATCACCCAGGCTCAGGGCCCGCCGTCGCATCAGGTGGATTTGTCTGGACACACCTGGCACTGCCACAGTGATGGCTGGCAGAAGAGAATGAAATGTGCGGAGCAGAAATTACTTGGTGGAGAACGTTCCTCCTCGTCTGATGCCAGATTAGCCTGAAAGCCGTCTTGATACAGAGGCTGGTGTGTAGGGAATTTCTTTGGAATGTGAGTGCAGGGAACAGGAATTCCGAATAAGGGAAGTGGAATGGCCAGGAGGAGAAGAAAATTCAAGGAAGTGGTGATACCATATTGGGGTATAACTTCGAGGTTTCCCAAAGTGGGAGATGCCTCCCCCCCTGGGGGGCGCTGGAACAATCCGGGGAAAAGCAGACGACCTACACTTTATCCTGGATTATGGGCTAAAAGTTTGTAGGTGCCACGGGGATGCTGAGTAGTGTGTGTGTGTGTGTGTGTGTGTGTGTGTGTGTGAAGGGAGTGGGGGGGGGGCCCATTGGGTTGGGAACCTTATGAACCGCACGCTTATCTTCAATCCTCATTCGGCTTGTTGTCGAGACCCCTTATGAAATGTTCTCAGAAACAGTTGACTGGCACACAAAAGGGGGAAGTGTTTGTCCCACAGGCATTCATTTCTGGGTTGCACATGCATAATTGAAGAATTATGTTCACAAAGAGTCCCCAGGCAGGAAATGAGGGGCAACTTGAGCCGGGCTGATGAGGTGATGTCTGAGTGCACCAAGTAAGTAAACAAAAAGCCTCCCCAGCCTACCTGGGGCTGGTCCCCGCGGCAGTGGCTGCAGTGAAAGATGGGACTCGAGTGTGGGAGGTAGCACTGTAAGAAGTGGCTGATAGTAACACGTGATTTTCACTCATTCCTAGTCAAAGGTATAGCTCCAAAGGGCGAGGTTTGGAGCGAATTTTCAATATGCAGCTTTTATGTTCTCAGAGGACACATTGATTGTCTTCCCACAGGCACTCGATGCCTGTCACTCATCAGGAAGCTTGTGGGCCTTATCGGGCTTATCCATAGTCAGCGCCCTTATTGGGCCCTCTGAGCACAGGTATGACTGACTGAGTCATGCGTGGCCCACACCCCCTCTGATCAGCTGATCACCCACCCTCTGAGGTCTTTGGTGCCTCACCGACCCTCCCAGGAGGCTCCATGAGTATAAAAGCCCACCGGTGCGGTTTGGTGTGGCATTTCGGTCCTGGGGAAATGCAAGCCTTAGAATCCCAGGGTTTTAGAGGTTTATCTTTCTTAGGAATCCGAGACAGAGACTGAATTTCTTTGGGCAAAGTTAAATTCTGTACCACCATATGAGGAGGAGATCTTTTTTCTTTTGGCTTCCCTCTTTAAGACCACTCTAAACGAACTCATACACTCTCTCGCCTAAACACACCCGATACCAAAGCAAACGTATAATGTGCTTTGATCTGCAGGATTTTTTTGCACATTGTTTGAGTTAAGTCATTTTTGTTCTCTGTGAGACTCAAAAGAGGATGCGATGTTTTTGTGTGTGATTTTTTGTTTGTTTGTTTTTGTGTGTGATTTTAACTACTGGTCTTGTTTACCTCTGGTGAAAAAAAATCCCTCAAAGACTTACCGTGCTTTTCAGACTATGAGATGCACTTTCCCCCCCCCCCCCAAAAGTGGGGAAAAAAACAAGAGTGTGTCTTCTGGCCCAAAGGTGTGAAACCCCAGAACATTCTAGTGTACTAATATTATTTGGTTCCGAATTTTTTTTTCTTGTTTTCATGCTCTAAAAACTGCGTGTGTCTTATGGTCAGGTGCATCTTGTCCGAAAAATATGGTATACTAGTTGGTATCAAGAGGTTAGATCAGGGCTGAGCCCCGGTGGCGTCGTGGTTGTGCGCGGGACTGCGGCCCACTGGGACGGAGGTTCGATTCCAGCAGTGGGGCTGGGCCTCCTACTCCCACCGCCGGAGAGCCGTGATGCCCAAAAAAAAAAACAAAAAGAGGTTAGATCAGGGCTGAGCCCCGGTGGCACAGTGGTCGTGCGCGGGACTGCGGCCCACAGGGTTGACGGTTCAGCTCCAGCAGCAGCTCTCCAGGAGCAAAGCTGGGCCTCCTACTCCTACCAGGGCAGCGATGCCACACACACAGAAAAGTTTAGATCAGAAAACAGAATTCCAAGTGAGTGTTTATTTAAAAATAGAAGCTACAAAAGGAAGAATGGCAGGGAAGAGCATGAAATTAAAGTACTAATGTTTCATCTGAGCCATGAAAAGATATTTCTCGTTGAAACCTATGTCCGGCTAGACTGGCCTCTTGCTGACCGGTTGGCTATTACCTCAAAGACCCTCACCCAGGCTCCAAGTGGGTTTCGAGTGAAGACAAAAATAGACCCATTGGTTCCAAAATAAACCCCTCCGTTCGCTAGAAGAACTACCTGTCTCTTGGGAAAGAGGAGAAGGTTCCTCTCGGTCCCAGCCGCAAAGCCATCGTTTGTCCTCGCCATCTTTTCCATTGCCGATCACTTCCTAGGAAAACATTCCAGTGAGTGTGGGGTAAGGGTTACAGACCACCAAAAAAGAGGAAGTGGAGATGCCCGGCATGCCTCACTATTTATAAGAAAATATTTCTCTCCCCCCCCCCCCCCAAAGATGGGAAAATCCAAGTCTTTAAATACTCTGGGAGAGAGGAATAATGGGAAAAACTTAGTTTCTGTTCTCTTGGTTCGTGAGATTTTCTCACAAATCATTTGGATGGGCCCTTAAGTAAGTCCCATAATGACTGGAATCTTTGTGTTAAGGCCTCACTTTAGATTTCTGGCTAAAATATTTGGCAGCAAGACTGAAGCTCAAGCAAAAGGGGAGGAGGGGTGGGAATGGAAGCCCACCCATTGTTTGTGGACTGGAACCCTAATGGAGGTGGGAAGGTCAAGAGGTTTCACTTTACAGGGGGAGTTCACGTGGATGTTTGGAAATAACTTAGTTGGCTTTTTAAAAATTTAAACCCAACCACAGATGCATCCAGGATTTTGTTGTTGTTCCAGAAGGTTATTTTACTTGATAGGTTTTCTGTTTCTTTCAGGACATTCATTGAGCAGGTCTGTCTAGCAGACCATGTACACACTTTAGTTTATCTGTACCCACTCTCTTAGACTTAGAAAATGAAGACATAGTCTATAACCCGAGTTTTCCTTGGTGTATCCACTTTTCTCAGTCTTTTTGAGGTGTTAATCCTGGGTACATATCAGTCACGAAAGCAGAACTAGTTGAGCACACATCTACATCTATACACATATATACACATACACAGATAACACACGTACATCTACAGATGCAGGTTAAAATTTGCTGTAAGGTTGGGCTGAGCCCCGGTGACGTAGTGGTTGTGCGCGGGACTGCGGCCCACTGGGACGGAGGTTCAATTCCAGCAGTGGGGCTGGGCCTCCTACTCCCACCACCAGAGAGCAGTGATGCCCGCAAAAAAAGAAAATTACTGTAAGGTGTGTAGTCTTAATTCGTGTTCTCTATTTTATCTCTAGGTTCTTATATCCTTTGCAATGGCTACACAGGGCTCAGAGACAAAAGTCACGATTAAAGACTGACTTGCGTAATCTGAGGATTCTAAGAAAATCCAAAGTTACTAGGGCAAGCCATCAGAAAGGGGAGAGCAGAAGCAGCTGGAACCACAAAAAGCTGGACAAGTTCAAGGCCCATGTAGAATGGTTTATCTTAAAGCCAACTGATTAGGAACGTCAGTTCCAAGGATAAAAATCCCTGCACCCTGAGGGAAGGGGAGGAGGGAGGAGGGAGGGGAAATATGAGGAGCTGATGCCAAGGGCTTAAGTAGAAAGAGTATGTTTCGAGAATGATGATGGCAACTAATGTGGTTTGCATACAATAGATGTACGTATTGATTGTGGTAAGAGTTGTTTGAGACCCCAATAAAATAACGTAACAAATAAATGAATACATCCCTTCACTCAGTACTTCAATTAAAGTTATTGAGGCCTGTCACCTGTCCAAGCCTAATGATATTCAGGCCAGGTAAATCCAAAGACATGAACAGTAGACTAGCGATTTACAATGAAGTGCAAGGAGGAAGCAATGGAGAGTGACTACTTAGTGGGTAAGGGTGTTTTCGGGGCTAATGAAAGCGTCTTTAACTGAAGAGACCTGATGGATGTATTCAACATTGTAAATACAAGGGAAGTTCCAAAAGCCCATGAAAAGATTCCATTCTTTTTTCCATTTTCCCAAGAACTTTATGAAGTCCCTTATATACTAATTCTTTTTAGATTATGAACTTTAAAATGCTTGTCTGTTATGCACATTTCACCTTCGTTTTCAAAAATAAAAGCCACTACACTGAGAAACCAGAAAGAGCCATCCTGTGCAGCAGCCCTTCCTGAAGTCGAGGCCAATGGCTCTGGGTGCTCTAAAAATAGTCGTCAGCATTCAGTCCTGTAACTTTCCCCTGTGTGCCACAACCATGGAAGGATGATGAACTGATCTTGTGAGGGTTGGGCCCCATCCTTGGGTTTTTCCAAAGTTTCATGTAAAGCCAATTTTCATTAGCTGACCCCCAAAATGTTTTCCTTTGTTCTGCCATTTTGTGAGCTCTTAACTGCTTGTTTAAGCTGTTAAGTGAAGTCCTGAGAGCCTCTGCTGATGGGAGACTTCAGTATCTCACCAGGAAAGCTGTTCAAATGGGGTGAAAGGGACAACTAGAGGACTTGTCAGGACGGAAGCATTCTTGACTATATCAATGCCAATATGGTGATTGTGATCCCGTGCTATAGTTTTCTAAGATGTTACCACCGGGTGAAAATACCTGGGGTCTCTGATATTTCTTCCAACTATGTGAATGTGAAATTATCTCAAAGTGAAAAAGAAGAACCCCAGACCCTTAATTTTAAACAAAGAGTCTTTTGTTATAATGTGAATAATTTTTTAACACATATTTTAAGAATAATCATATCTTGTTGGGATATAGACATCTGTAAGTATATGTAAGAGGGCTTCAGAAAGTTCATGGAAAGATGGAATTAAAAGACACTGCAACGTTCCCATGAAATTTTTGAAACCCCTTTGTATACTTAGCACTGTGCTGGGAATAGTCGGTATCTATTTGAAAAGTGTAGGTCCCAATTGAGTTCAGTGAAATAGGACGTCAAAAGACCTGGTGTATTAGTTACTGGACTCTGTGGGATCCAGAACGGAATGTCAGGCCACACTCCAGCGCAGCAGTTCACCCTACTAGTTGCTCCACAGGAGAAAAGAGGAGGCTGGCTGTTCCCCTAAGGATTTACAAGTCTTGGATGTGACCACTGACTTATTTAACTTTTGGGATTTTTATTCTGTTCAACAAATGTTTCAACACCTACAACGTGTTGTGTTAAGAGATGGAGGGTGCTATGTGGGTGTGGGAAAATTCAAATGGACATAAAAGTGGGTCTGGGCTACTGCTGATTATCCTTTTAAAAAAAAGTAACAGAAGAATGGCCCTTTTAGCACAGCTCGATGATATTTCACTCATCATGTTCTGTAGCCACTCTAGGCTTCTTCGCAGTGTGTGTGACATCTCACAAGCTCTGCTCGGGCCCGGCACTGAAAGTCTGTTTGACTTTCCACTGCCTTTTGAGTTATATGAGTAATGGCTTCTGTTTTCCCAGACCAGTCTGTGGAGGCAAGTACATGTACTAAAGTCAGTGGACTCAGAGTTGATTCTAGGAAATTGCCCCATTGGGGAATAATTGAAGCAAATAAACTCCTGCCCTTACCTTTTCTTGGTTTTTGTTTTACATTTTATCTTTAGGAGGCCATCCTTCTTTATTCCACCTCAGTAGACCTAACTGGGAATGATAGTGATGTGTGCAGGATAGGAGATTTGGCCATACTCATTACTGGTGGGCCATTGCAATTTCTAGAAGTAGTAAGGCTTTTGGTAAAAAGGGATTTTTGTCTCCCAGAATAGCAACAGTTATCAGCACTTTAAAAACCAGTGATTTCTATATACAGCAAATGCTTCTATATATACACTCACGTATTGTTTACATAGGACTATTTTAAGATCTGTGTCACATTTTCCTGGTGTATTTTATGGTGGGAAAATTCAATTGGAAAAAATGTGCTTGATTCTGGTGGGGATGGTAAGGTTAAAAAAAAAGCACTTCAAAAACAAAAACATGAAGTTTGTTGTTTTGTTTTTTCGTTTTAGCTTTAAATAGTACAGAAGTAGTTAAGTGGCCACACACTAAATGAAAGAACACAGCATCTTCTCAGTCAAGTCTAACCATGGCAGCTTCCCGTCGAATACGACCTCTAGTGCCGTCTTTGCCAGTAGGTGGGCCCCCAAAGCACATGTAAGAATTCATTCAAGTGTTCATTGTAAAAATCTGTGAGAAATTGACTTTGTTTACTTGTCTTCCAAGCTGCATTTTATTTTAACTCTGCAGTTGTTAAATCAATGAGATGGCTAGGGAAGAGACCCACGTACTCTTGAGATAAATGGGGTGGACAGACAAAGGAACTCGGTATGGTGGTGTCTTAGTCTGGGTAGAATAGAGAAAGAAAATCATAGCCACGCATATGGATATAAGGAAAAGGTTTATATACAAGAGGAATGGGACATTGAGAAAGCATCCCAACCCAGTCCAGTTCAAAGTCATAAGTCCCATATTAGCCCATATGCCCGATACCAGTCTATAATGTCTTCTTCTGATTCATGAAGTCACAGGTCAGTGGGTGCAGAGTCCCAACGCTGGCTAGGGTCCCCTCATGGCTCCTCATTTCCAGGGCTCAGGGTCCATCAACAGCATCTAGTGGTGGTAGAAGCAACTCAGCGCTGACAGGGATCTCCACATGGCTTCTCCAGCTTCAGAGGTCTGGTTCCATCAGTGTAAGGCCGTGTGGCTTCTCCTCCAGCTCCTCCTGCTCCTGGGATGCAGCCATCTTGTCCATTATTCGTTGTCTCTGAGATTAACTCCCAACAACTGGGGAGATAGCTTCCCATCTCCACCAGGGAAATATCGTGAGATTTCCCAGAAGTCTCAGGAGAAAGCCATGCCCACACGGAGGCCTCATTGGCTACTCAATGGCTATCTCCAGATCAACAGGCTAGACTCCACCCCTACATTATCAATCATGACATTGACATCAGCACATGATCGCCACAGGTCGTGACTAGGCAGTGGCAGGGTTGTGTGAAGATGGTGTTATGAATTGAACGCTGACCCCTAACACTCTCAAATCTCACTGCCATCAAGTCAGTGCCTTACCGGGCAGGGTATAGCTGGTTTCCGAGACTAACTCTTTATGGAAGGAGCTATTGGTTTTGAATCACAGGCTTTGCAGTCAGCAGCCCTCTGCCACCAGGGCTCTGCCTTTTCTAAGTATGTGTTGTAAACCCTAACCCCTTCGCCTGGGATTGCCATCCTCGTTGGGAATGGGTTATCTTTTTTTATGTGAATGAGGAGATTATGTGAAGGGGGCGGGGTGAAGGAAGGAAGGGTTTGGGAAGAGTAGGAGAAGGCGTTCAGAAAAGGTCACGTAGTCAGGCTGTATTCCTTGTGGAACCTGAAGTCTACTTAACCTACTAAGCCATTTCTCTTCCCTCCCTCTCCTCAGCTTCTTGTTCTCAGTCGCAGCCTCTGCCTTACTCATTCCTGTAGTCGTCCAGGGCTCCTGTCCCACTCAACCGTCCCTCATCATTCTCCTCCCTGACGACTGTGAGCCCTCTGCAGATCGTCCAGGACCTTTACGTGACTACTACACCTTGGTTTTCCCCTCATAATGCTGCCCCCCTTTTGCTTCTAATAGAGAGTGCCTCCTAACCTCCTGTGGCAGTCATGTGCTTATGTTAATTTTATGATTGAAATGTAGGGGTGGAGTCTAGTCTAATAATCTGGAGCTAGCCATTGAGTAGCCAATGAGGCCTCCGTGTGGGCGTGGCTTTCTCCTGAGACTTCTGGGAAGTCTCGCGATATTTCCCTCCTGAAGATGAGAAGCTATCTTCCCCAGATGTTGGGAGTTAGAGAGATGATTAATCACGGACAAGACAAGCTGGCAGCGTCTGAGGAGCCGGTGGAGAGACCACACGGCTTTGCCCTGATGGAGCCAGGCATCTGAAGCTGGGGCGGCCACATCTGCCAGCGATGAGTTGCTTCTGCTGTTGATGGACCCTGAGCCATGGAGGTGAGGAGCCATGGGGAGACCACCACCAGCGCTAGGATTCTGCACCCACTGGCCTGTGACTTCATGAGTCAGAAGGAGACTTTATAGACTGATTTCGGCCATATGGGTTAATATCGGACTTAAGAATTTGAACTGAACTTGGCTGGAATGCCTTCTCGGTGTCACATTCCTTTTGTATATGAACCCTTTTCCTTATACCTGGATGCGTGTCTATGAGATTTATTCCTCTAGTCTACCCGGACTGACACACCTCCCAAATGGAAGGGCTTGCTGAGAAGGGAGGCTTTTGCTTTTATATTGTGTTTGCTTTCTGCCCCCGCACAGTACCCTCTCATCTCTTTCCCGATCTCACACTGGCCCTCGCATTCTAGGACCCTCACTTTCCGGGCACCATCAGCTTTCTTCCCCACTTTTGCTTATGCACCCATTTGTCTGAAGCAATTGTATTGGGAAGGTGAGCATACAATGTTATGATTTTTTGTTCTTTGATAGATTTTTTTTTTTTATGATCTAGTAATCCTGTCCCCAGAAAAACTATACTGTATTTGGGTTCTTAAAGACACACACACACACACACACACACACACACACACACACACAAAGACATACACAAGAGATTCATGCAGGTTTAGTTGCAATAGCCCAAAAGTAGAATACCGTATATACTTAAGTATAAGCCAACCCAAATATCAGCTGAGACACCTAATTTTACCCCCAAAACTGTATTAAAAATGTGCTGGAAAAACTCAGCTTACACTTAAGGGTATATGGTAATTTAAATGTCCATTGACAGGAGGATGATTAAATAAATTCATTCAATGAAATACTCTACAACGATAAGAGAGAACAATGACTCATACAACTGTGTAGATGAATTTCCCACACATTAGAGCAGGGTCAGAGGACCTTTTTTCTCCCAAGGACCCTCTGGATATTTATAACATCATTCTTAGACTGTTCTGGCCACGCACTCAACCTACCCTAACGTGAAGGCTCAGGGAGTTCTGGTGGCTTAATGATTACACAGTATACTGGGCTGCTAACTGCAAGATTCGCAGTTCAAAACCGCCAGCCACCAAGAGAGAAAGTTAAGATTTTACACTTCCATTGAGTTAGTCTTGGAAACTGACAGCGGCCGTGCTACCCTCTCACTGTGAGCCAGCCTCGACTCCGTGGCAGGGAGTTTTTTTTAATGTGAGGCTTGGAAGTGCGGCTCTTTTTGGTGAGGAGATCATGTTAACTGGGATTGTGATTTCCCAGGCCACAGGTGTATGACCCAAGGGCAGAACAGTCCTTGCTCCTGTACTAAATGATATGATTGATCCCCCCAACGTCCAGCTCACTGCCACCCAGCAAATGCTGACTCGTAATGACCCTCCAGGACAGGGTAACACTCTGAGACCACCACTCTCTCCTCTCTCGAAGATGACTATGACTCTTTGTGAGAGGCGAGTGCTCCAGTCTTCTTCCAAGTTGCTGCTGGTGGTTTTGAATGTCTGTCCTTATAGTTAGCAGCCCACAGCATCACCGCTTTGCCACCAGGGCCCCTTTATGACTTAGAGGGTAGGCAAAACTAATGGATGGTTGTGTTAGTCCAGGTTAACTAGAGAAACAAATCCATAGACACGCATATGGATATGAGGGTGTGGTTTATATACAAGAGGAATAGGGCATTAAGAAAGCATCCCAACCTAGTCCAGTTCAAAGTCACAAGTCCGATATTAGCCCATATGCCCGATACCAGTCTATAATGTCTCCTTCCGACTCACGAAGTGACAGGTCAGTGGGTGCAGAGTCCTGGCGCTGGCAGGGCTCTCCATGTGGCTTCTCCAGCTTCAGAGGTCTGGTTCCATCAGGATAAGGCCATGTGGCTTCTCCTCTGGCTCATCCAGTTCCTCGGATGCTGCCATCTTGTCTTGTCTTCATTGTCTCTGAAACTAACTCCCAACAGCTGGGGAGATAGCTTCTCATCTCCATGAGGGAAATATTGAGAGATTTCCAGAAGTCTCAGGAGAAAGCCATGCCCACACGGAGGCCTCATTGGCTACTCAATGGCTATCTCCAGATTAACAGGCTGGACTCCACCCTTACATCTCAATCATGAAGTTAATGTAAGCATATGACCGCCACAATGGTGACAGAAGTCAAAATAGTGGTTACTTTCTTGAGGCTGCAGTTGTAAGCACTAAGTACGAAAGAGCATGAGAGAACCATAGAATGCTGAATTTTCCTTTTGTTTTGATTCTGGGTTAGCAGTTTTACAGCTGCATACATGTTTAAAAACTAACAACTGCGCTTTAGGAACCTTATTAGGCAGGCCTTTCTTTGACCCTTCTTAGTAAGTGTAATCCCACCCCTACTTTTATTCTCTCTGGCACATTTAGCAATCTGACCTGCCTTATCATCGTCCACAAAGTAAGCCCCACCAGAGGCTGTTTTGTTTGTTCCCTGTGGTACTGGCCTGGCATCTAATAGGCATCTTTTTGAACGATCTCTGGACCGAAAAGATGAAAATGGTGTCTGTAATTCACTAATACTTATGTAGTGTCATATTTTATGGCTTAAAATCATGCTCGGCTGAGCCCCGGTGGCGTAAGTGGTTGAGTGTGGGATTGTGGCCCCCGGGCTTGACAGTTCAAAGCCAGCAGTGGCTCTCAGGAGCAGCACTGGGTAGCTCCCACCACCACCAGAGGGCAGTGATGCCCCCCCAAAAAAAAAAACAAAAAAAAATCATTCTTACGCCCATGATCTCACTGGATCAGTTTTCTTGCTTTTTGTAAATCAGACAAAATGCAATTCTAATTATAAGCTTAACTGCATTGGTGTCTTTGACTATTAATATGCAAACTGACTTCCTTGGAGGATTTTAAGAATGGCCATTAAAATAACATTCTTCATCTAATATAGGTCCATGGATGGGACCTAAATTCTGATTCGTAGTGGCTTTATTTTTTTTTTTAATCACTAATTTTATAGAACTTCCTCCCTCCAGGAGCTTTATTCCTACTTACTGGGTGATTACTATAAATTTTGTTAGATAAGCTGAAGCCCTTTCAAAAACCAAAGAGCTATCAACTAGTTTCGGTTGCCTGTCTGTATGCACTGCTCTGTCCCCCTTCCCTCTCCCCCCGTAAGCATCTTCGGGGAACCATCAGACACTCCGTTCTATCCTAATGGTGCCCCCTGGAGCTGTGACTACAGAATGTTGGCTTGCATCTCCGTTTGCTGTCTTCCTGCTGTCTGAGGACTTCACGGGGTCTGCCTGGCTTATGCATCATTAGATCTTCTGACTACTGTGTGATCGCCTTCCTCTTCTCTGTCTCTTAGTACAGCTGTGTGGGGTTGGTCTTCATGCCACTCGACTCCGTCCGCCCTCTTGGCTTTCGCCCTCGGCGATTTCAGTCAGCCCGTCGACTGTGGGACTTGACCTCATCGGCATCAGTCTCGGAGCTGAAGAGTCCATGTCTTCATCAGGCAGTCCCCCCCCTTCTGTCAGCTTCATCGCCATGCTGCTGATTAGTCCCATCAAAATGCAGGTGCCATCTGCCACGCACAGTCGAGGCCGAGCAATGTCCTATGCTAGAAAGAAGTCAGTTCCATAACCCGCTGCAGTTCTGGGCTGGCCTACCACACCAGGCAGGGGGTGCAAAGAGTGGCAGGCTCTGATGTGGGGAGCAGTGAAGGCCAACGGACAGATGCCTGGTCTGTTTTACCTTGTAGCAAAGAAGAGAGACTTCCTGTCAACTATGTGTGCCAGGACCCTGCCTGAACACACAGCACTCATTAGAAAAGGAGCCACCTGAGTTATCTTTTCATCATAACTGGTCTATGAACCTGACTTTGAACTGGGACGTGTCCATGTGCGGAATACACTGCGCTGTGGAATCAGGGCCGACCGGGTTCTCTTGGCTTTGTGTCTTCTTGCTGTGGTTGAGAGCCGTGCACTTGGGTTTTGTGACCCTATGCGACAGAGCGGAGCCACCCCACAGGGTTTTTGTGTGTTTGTTGGTCCCTGGGCTGTACTCTTCATAGAAGCAGGTCTCCAGACCTTTTTCCAGAGGAGCTGCTTGGGGGGGGTGTTGAATCACCAAGCTGACTCCCATATCTGCTTAGTCCAAAACTATTGGAATATTAAAAGATTGTTTCCCAAAGGGGCACTAGAATAATGCAGGGTTTTTCTTGGGGATGGGAAATGTGTGTGTGTGTTGGGGGCGGGGGGGGATTGCTTTTGCAGATACCTACACTTTATCTTGGATGGTGATGGGCTGACAGTACAAGCGAGTCTTTCATTGCCAGGGGGGCACTGAGGAATTTTTGACTGAAAAAGAGACTGCAGCTCACTTTCATTTAGGAGCTTAGGAAGAGCTTTTAATGAACGGCAGCATTTTGTGTCTCGTGTATAGTTCATCACATTTACTTCACCTGTTGATTTAAAAGTCTCAGTGTTATTTAATGCTAATACTTGCGTCTTCTGGTGTAATCTTTTTCTTTTTCCGCCTTTCAATCTGGACTGAATCCCTCCAGTGAGCTCAGTTTAAATTTTTTATCTGTACAGACACATTGCTTACCTTGTCCTCAGAACCCATCCCTGCTGAGGTCTGAACTCCCCTCAGCAGTCAGGTAAGTGGGACAGGTGCGTGGTGGTGTCCCTGGGGGGCGCGGGGTCACTTGCCTCCCTGTGCTTGGGGGAGGGGGCCCAGTACACAGGACCCACCCAGGAGTAACGAGCGGGCGACGACGACGGTGGCTCTCCGGTGGACGGAGACGTGGCTCACACTGGAGGGGCGTGTGGGGATGCCTACAAACAACCCCGAAGAAAACAGGCTTTCAAAAGATATTTACTCAATTTCAGTCGTAGAAGCCCTAATACACAGGAACATTTTCTAGTGGAGTAAGGCCCTTCCCAGCCAGATCTGTTGGGGCTATGGAGCTGGTATTTCAAGTATGTCCATCTGCATGTAAACGAATTGCTCCAAGACAATCTGATTATGCGGTAGTTACTTTGGTGAGACTAGCGCCTCAGTGGAATGGAAACTTCATTTTGAGTCTAATATTAGACCTTGCTTTGGAAAATTCCTTTTAAATGATCACAAGCTGGGAATAGCAAAAGAATTTAACTTTCGACAGACAGCATTCACCAAGAATTTTTAACCGCTTAGGCCGGGTCCTTGGGAAAGCAGATGGGAGAGAAACGCACAGGCCTGCACGGCCCAGGCCAGCGTGGACTTGACCTGCTGCGGTGTTTATAGCGACTGCTGATACGTTCCCTCCTGGTCTCATTTGTCCAAAATATTTTCATTCTTTGAGCGTGAGCCGGCCAGGGATGGAAATGTCTAATAATCTAAACGTCTGTGCTTCCCGACGTCATTGACCATGCAGGCGCTGAAGCAAGAGCCTAAAGGGATTTTACACGGCAACGTTCCGAAGAAGCCGACCAACCTTCAGAACCAAAGCTAGTTTCGAAATGAGTTCTGGGAACTTGATCAGAACTGGCCCTCGGGAAGTAGTTTTTGTTTCTTCACTTGGTGGTGAATTTTTTTTTCAAGAATTGCCACCCCCTTGATGTCTGTCCCCCCCTCCACCACACACACACCAAATCTCTGCCATTCAAAATAAGCAATGTAAATGTTCATGGGTCATGAAGTCTATCGTCACATGCATTGGGCTTAGTAATTGCTGGATATCTCACAGATGCCACGGGTTGGGAAGAAACCAGTATTGGAGCTGGAGTAATGCATTTAACAGTGAAATCCAAATGCATCTGTTAACACGCACTGAAACACGTAAGAACTCCCACACAGAGGCTACAGGACAGATAAACCCCTCAGGAACAGGAATGGTGGGAGTAGCGATATCATGAGGGTAGGGAATGGTCAGGGAGGGGGAAGGGTAAGAAAAGGAGAACCCAACACAAGATTGGATATATACACTACCCCTCCCCCCGCCCCCAGGGGATGAGAATAACAGAAATGTGGTGAAGGGAGACAAAGGAAAGTGTAAAATATGAAATAACAGTGGCGATATACAATTGATCAAGGATTCATGATGGTGGGGGAGGGGGGAGAAGAGCTTATATCAAGGACTCAAGCAGAAAAAGTCTTGGAAATGAGGATGGCAACCGATGTACACATGTGCCTGATAAAATTGATGTATGGAATGTCACAAGGGCTGTAAGAGCCCCCAATACAGTGATGGGTGGGGTGGGAGAGTACGTCTCTTAATAGTTCTTAATAATCATTAACAGCAGTGGATTTCTTCTCTGTTGACGAAACTGGCAGTCCGTGGAATGGTGCTATACAACTGAGGACCAATATAGATGAAGGAACAGGAGTTGTGCTATGGGCCAGCCGCTCTGTGAGGCACCTGCGTGTTCACGGAGAGGACTGCGGAGCGGAGAGGTTATGCAGTTCAGTCCGCACCCCAGAGCTGGCCAGTCACCAAAGCCGGGCCCTGCTAGAATCCAAGTGCAGGGTGCTCTGCCTCTGGGGAGCTGTTCCTCCAGCCCCTGCCCTCATCGCCATCCCCTGAAGCAGCAGTGCCTCCATTATTTTTTTGTCTTGGGGTCCCTTTCACTCTGAGGAACAATATCGCAGACCCTTGAGCATTTGTTTATGTGGGTTGTGTGTTATGTGCCACACATGAAATGAAAACTGGGCCAGGTAAAGCTTAACCAACTTAGATGGGTAACACAAGGATAAATCCTTTTTTTTGGTAGGGGAAACACCACTGCCCCCTGGTAGGAGTAGGAGGCCCAGACTTGCTCCTGGAGAGCTGCTGCTGAATTTGAACTGCCAGCCCAGTGGGCTGCAGTCCCGCACACAACCACTACGCCACCGGGGCTCAGCCCAAATAATTCCATTTATGGTAGCAGAAATCACCTAGTTTTGTAATAGCATTTCTCCCAAACAAAGCTTGGCGAGTGTCATCATTTTAGATTTTCGTCTATCTGTAACCCAGCTGAACGGATGATGGGTCCACATACCATCTTCTGCATGCACTCTGCTTTGACTGGAGGGGGAAGAAAAACGGACCCCACACATACGTGTATTTGGAAGAGAAAGATGTATTTGAATGACCTTTCTGGACAATTAAGACATTCTCCTTTGACAGCACGCCAAAATGTCACAAGTAGTATTTCCCTTTTTTTAAGTAACAAGTTTGGTTTTATTTGAAAATAATACAACTTTCAATGTAGGAAATCTCAAATTATCTAAAAACAACTAGACTTCCTAGAACTAGTAAGGTTGTCTGGCAGAGACACTGGATACAAGAGCAGCACACCAAACTATATGGGCTTTCTATACAATATTAATAATACATGGAAACTGACATTTAAAACATAGTACCATTTATAGTGGTCCCAAGGAAGTGAAATAAAGTATATGCGTAATAAACCATGCTCAAGACTTGGAGGAAATGCTGATTAAAGGAAACAAGTGGAGAGAGAGCTCTTATTGACGAATCGGAAGAGTCAATCGACATCATAAAGTTGTCGTTTCTCCCCAAATTGGTCCTACAGATTCAATGAAATCCCTCTGAAAATCCCTACAAGGACATGGTAGATAAGCTAGACCGTATTCTAAAACTTGCATAGAAAGGGACAGGTGCTGGGGTAGGTGAAGCAGTCTTGACAAAGAAGAATGAAATGGGGGGGTGCGTCTCCCCCACCTGGTGGGGTTTCTGTCACAATGTGCCTTGGGGTTGACTCCAACTCGTAAGGAAGGACCCGTGTGCATCAGAACAGACACTGTCCAGTCCCGTGCCCCCTGCACCGTAAGGTTTGAGTCCATTTTTGTGGTCTCTGCACCCTGAAGGTCTTCCTCACCTTTTGCTGGCTCCTGCTTTTCTCGGCATGATGCCCTTCTCCAGTGACGGGTTCCTCCTATTAACTTAATCTGAAGGGCCTAAGATGCATACATTCTCCATCTATGGAACATCCTGGCTTAACTTCTTACAAGACAGATTTTTTTTTTTTTGTGGCGTCACTGCCCTGGTGGGAGTAGGAAGCCCAGCCTTGCTCCTGGAGAGCTGCTGCTTGATTTGAACCGTCAACCATGTGGGCCGCAGTCCCGCACACAACCCCCACGCCACCAGGGCTCAACCTACAAGATAAATTTGTTCGTTCTGCTAATCCATGGTTTATTCCATTAAACACTTTTTAAAAGATCATTTTTTGTTTTTTGTTTGTTTGGGGTTTTTTTTGGTGGGGGGGCATCACTGGCCTCTGGTGGTTGTGGGAGCTACCCAGCCTTGCTCCCGAAGAGCTGCTGCTGGATTTGAACCACCAAGCCCGTGGGCTGCAGTCCCGCACTCCACCACTACGCCACCAGGGCTCAGCCCAAAAGATCATTTTATTTGGAAGTTCTTAGAGCTCCGATAACAACCCATACATCAGTCGTATCAAGGATATTTGTACAGATGTCACCATCATTATTTTCTAGGCGTTTGCATTCTATTGAGCCCTTGGTATCAGCTCCTCTTTTTTCCCTTCCCCCACCTTCGTGACCCCTGGATACAGCATACATTTTTATTTTCGTGTCATGGACCGCTGTCTCCCTTCGGCCATGGTTTCAGTTGTTCCTCTCCCTGAAGAGGGGATTGTGTGTCACTCACTGGTTTTCTTTCTCTCCTTCTCCTCTCCCCAGTGCCCTACCCTCCTGCTATGGCTACTACCATTCCTGTTCCTGGATTCCATGTGTCACCACAGATAAGAGCTCTCATCTGTGCCTGTGTGCGTGCGCCGGTCTAGCCCGCAGTGAAAGGCAGGCCCAGGGTCGTGATAGTGGGGGGTGAAGAAGCCTCAAGGAACCAGAGGAATAGCGTGTGTTTCATCGGTGCTTTATTCCACCTTGGTTGACTCATTCCTCCTTGGTAGTCTTTTGTGAGGGGATGTCCCATTGTCTGTAGATGAGTTTTGAGTCTCTGCTCTGACCCTCCTCCTTGTCAACAATGTGGTTTTTGTTTTTCGTTTTGATTTGGTTTCATTTGGTTTGATGCCTGTTACCCGGTCCCACCGACCTCATGATCAGATAGGCTGGCATGCTGCTTCAATGTGGGCTTGTTGCTTCTCTGTTAGATGGCCCCGTGTGTACCTTCAAGCCTTTAAGACCCCAGACACTGTATCTTTTGATAGCTGGGCACCATCTGCTTTCTTCAAGTGGTAGTTTCTTAATGTAGAATCTAAAGCCATCTACACTGAGCTAATTTGAAACTCGTTGGTCTGAAAAGTCTTTATGGAAGAATTCCAGATGATCAATATAGATATTCCAGAAGCCAAGATTGAGCTACATTTCCAACTTGCTGTCTACTTTTCTTAAGGCGTTGGTTTCAAAGAAGAGAGTTAAAGAAAAGCAGCAATTCCACAAGAGAGAAAGGGACAAACACTACCTTAACCAAGTCAGCAAGGTGAGCACCCCTTGGTGAAACCTTGCGGATGGCACGTGCTCCGTGGAGCGAGGAATCGCAAAACCTTGCAGCTCCCAGTCTATTCTTTTTTTTTTTTTTTTGCATCACTGCCCTGGTGGCCCAGTCTATTCTTGAGAGCAGCAGCTCAAGCATTTTACAAGACACTTGACCCAGGACTCCTTAAACCTTAAGGATTTCATGTGACAGGAAAAATAAGGCAGCTGAGGAACCTTAACTGGTTGGCTGAAGACTAAGGATACCGTGGCATCTGAACACAACGTGGTCTTCTGGGCTGATCCAGAAACAGAGAGAACACAAGTGGAGGAAACAGTGATGAAGCTGTGGAGTTGTCACACTAGGGCAAAAATGCCCATTCCTTCATTTTGACAGATGTATCCTAGTAATGTACAATGTTAATCTCTGGGTCAGGTATACAGGAGCTTTCTGGGTGAGCATTACAACTATCCTGTACGTTTAAAATGAGTCCCAGCTGAATTGTAACTTCTTTTAACTCACTGGTCTGTCTTGTCCTCTACATGGCCCATGTCCTTAGACAGAATCTTGTCACAGGACCCAATAGCTGTGTGGAAAATAACCACTACTCTGATTTCTTCGGGCTTTCAAAGTGCTGACATCTTTTCAATAGACAGTATCACAAAAGTCACGACTTTAACCGTATCACCTGTCTCATCAGGAAAGTCCTTATTGAGAGGCCACCAAGCTAAAGCTGGCAGATACAAGTTTTCCACAATTTTGAGCTTTGCTTTGAAAGCTGTAGTGTTCTCCCTGGGAGCAAAGGATGCCCATTGTCATCCTTGACGGCCTGGGCTCGCTGCCTTTCATTTCTGAGAAAACATGCGCCAGAAAGCCAGGGCTTAGTGACCACGATTTAGTCATTCATCGGTATCTCAAATAGAAATGTTTTTTGAGTGGTTAAGTTAAGCTCGCAACTCAGACTTTGAGCACCAGAGAGAGCTTTTCTTCAAGACAACTGTCACACTTTGGAATGTACCAGAAATGTCTCATGGCACTTCCCACTTCCGGGTGTAGAATAATAAAAGGGTCATGATTTAATAAAATTAATCATTTTGATTGCTTCAGCCAAGACATTCTGAAGAGATCTGACTCCCTCCCATGTTCTGTGAGTGCCCATCGAGGTCCTGGCCTTGATTTGTGCCCACGTCTTTGGCAGCTTTGTTCAACATTGCTTCTGCACATCGGTTCAAGTATCAACACACACACACAGTGAAAATGGCAAATGCAAACCCCGCCCCCCAAAGAAATAAAACCCCACTGCCATGGGGCATACGAGAAAGACGCCTTGGGGTCTCCAAGATGCCACATCTTGGAGAAGAAGGTCCCATCTTTCTCCCCAGAGCAGTTGGTGGTGTCAAACTGCTGGCCTTGTGGGCAGCAGCCCAAGGTGTAACTGACAACACCGCCAGGGACTTTGAAAAAGGCAGTGGTTATCTTACTATTATTATGGGAAATTTTGGCCTCACTGGCCCCGTGGAAGTGTCCTGTGAGCATGCGGGGGAGGGGGGAAAGGGGTGGGTCCATGAAGCCCTCTTTGAGAGCTGCTTTCCCAAAGTGGCTGTTGCTAGAAAGGCTACAGCCTGGATGTTTCCGAGGATCCAGTGGAGTAGGGAGCAAACCCCCCTGAGGCGGGTCAGGGCGTGTGGAGGATGACCCCCTGCTGTTCTGACTGCTCTGACTCAGGGAGCATGTCCATTTGTGATTTTCCACACTGTTCTCAGAGACAGAAACTCCGACTTGGATGACCAGGCACCTGTGTTTGCTGCTTTGTTGTTTGAAAACAGAATTACACACGACTTCCTTCGAGATGAGCAAGCAATCCCCTTTTAAACTTTGTTTTCTTTTCTCTGAAGGTAAATCTCACCTGGCTATTGTGCAGCGAGTAAACAATGAGGGCGAAGGGGACCCTTTTTATGAAGTTCTGGGAATCGTCACTTTGGAAGATGTGATTGAAGAGATCATCAAATCTGAAATCCTAGACGAAACAGATTTATACAGTGAGTAGCCCTGTCAGTGTGCAATTTCCCTAAGTGTGGCGTGTTTGTCCCAAGGCTATTGCAGGTCACCTAACGCCTCTCCAGGGGCTTGTGCCTGTCAGTAACTAGACAATGTGGAAGGTGGCTTGAAATACAGCACACCAGTGCATCTCTGCCCCTTCATCAGAGGAGGAAGCGGAAGTAATCCTGCAATATCAAGGGGCAACGTTTCTTGAAACGCTGACTGCTTCTAATCGGTGATGTGGGCGGTGCCTGCCCAAGCAGCACAGTCTGCTCCGGCTCCCTAGCCACCAGTCTGGTTCTTGGTGCAAGCAAACCAAGTGTTCTTTACGACGTCCTCCTTGGACACATCACAGTAAATTGGTCCCACGTAAATTTTTGTTTCCACATATACTCTTAGGTACTTAGGTAGTGACTGGGGTTTCCTTAAATCTCCATGTTCCGGAACTCTTAGGTCAAGGTGAGGTTTGGAAGCATATCATTTCACTGGGGTGAGAAATGGGTGGGCCAAGCAGGATAAGATAGGGGACTTGGCAAAAATGTATATTTCCTTTCTCAGCCTTCTGTTTTGGGGTGGCCGAGGTGGAAGCGCGTGGGTCAGGGCAGGGGAGGTCAGCGGACATAACTTGTTTGACCCCAGAAATAAGCTTGAACTTGATCTGAGCGTTGAACCTGAAATTCATCTCACCAACATGCACAACTGGAGCTTGAGACCTGGGGGTTGACACCATCTTTCCCAGCTTCGCTCATTGAGCGAGACTAAAGTGGTTCCTCGCACCACAGATGGCCCACGGCCTGAGATGTCAGAACCTGGGCAATCAATGGAACGTGGTAGACACATTTCGGCTCTGATTCTCCTGTCTGAGGAAATGAGCTTTTCTGTTGGGCTAGGGACTGGGGCAAAGCCTGCCTTGTTCAAAGCAACGTGTGTGTGTGTGTGTCCCTCTTTTATATAATTGAGAATATTTTCCAGATAACCCTTAAAATAAGGAATTTTGTATTTAGCTAATGACTCTCTTCTGAAAATATATCCTGACACATCTCTATCATCTGATCCAAACTGCCATTAAGTCGGTTCTAACTCACAGTGACCCCTGTAGGGTTTCCAAGACTTTGTCAATCTTTACAGGAGGAGACAGTCTCATCTTTCTCACTTGGAGCAATTGGCGGGTTTGAACTGCCAGCCTTCCTGTCAGTCTCCAGCACTGTACCTGGCTATGCTCTTTAACCCTGTTGACTTATGGAGGACAACCACCTTGGGGACTCGTGAGAGAGATAACATTGTCATTTGTGTTTATTATCTTTCTCACTGTTCCGCACAAGTGATGACTGACTACCAAGTGGGCCTCTACATGCTGATGCCTTTCCCTGCACATGAGATGTTAGGTTTGCACGTCAGGTCTAGGGCTGAGCCCCAGTGGCGTAGTGGTTGTGCGCAGGACTGCGGCCCACTGGGATGGAGGTTCAATTCCAGTTCCACAGGAGCAAAGGCTGGGCCTCCTACTCCCACCACCAGAGGGCAGTGATGCCAAAAAAAATAAAAATAAATCAAATGAAGTTCTATTTCACTTCTTGTAAGCCTTGCCAAACTTGAGTGATGGGTGCAAAACTCTGAACTCACAGTTTTGACCGAATTTGGAGATTATTTTTCATTGACAGAGGGTAGGATCAAGAAGGATGCTGGCCATCGCAATAAGAAAGTGTTCTAATTTTGTATGGATTTAGAAGTGTGCAGGTCTCAAAGATTGGCGGCACAAGGGTATTATCAGTTCTGCTCACTTTCTCTCTAGGAAGAGCCCAGGACTGGTCACAGAGCGCTGACTCAAGATTCCTGGGGAGGAGCCAGGGGTTGGGGGTTAGCACTGAAGCTGTTTTATTTTTGTGATCATAACTGTGTCCAGAAAAATACTGGAGAAAATGATTTTTGCCTTAGACCCCCTTC
>PVJH01031387.1:0-23772 GCA_004026705.1 Nesogale talazaci
CACAGGCCATATCCCAGCAGCTGCCATGTTTATTTGCCAACTTTATCCCCAGATCACAAAAACCACACACACACACCCTCCTTGTGTGATTAAGCTACACAGCACGTGCACATGCATGACACACACCACACATGGCATGCAGATCTGCCCATGGTGGGCAGACCTGAGAGGTGGCAGGCTCTCCAGGTCATCCCCCGGGCTGTGGCCTTGACCTCCAGCTGCAGCTGCCCAGAGACCATGCCGGAGAGAGCCTAAGTCCGGTGTGCATAGCCACCCCACTTCTGTGCTGTCCTTGCAACTGCAGAGGGCACTGTGCTAGTGTGGGAGGCAGCAGGGTCCTCGAGCCCGGGATGCAGGGACATGAGTGTAAATGCTGTCTCTGCGTGAGTAGAGGGCGCGGCAAGCACAGTGGTTATGTGCTAAGTTGTTAGGGGAGAGTTTATCACATCAGACACCTGTTTGTCGGAATACAACTTTGGTTTTTTAGGATAACAGAGGTATAGTAGATTAAATTTCACTTTAAAAAGAAATTATAATCTATGCATCAAAATAGCTCAGCACAGAACCCTCCTGCTGGCCATCAAAAGGAGGCAGGAGCGCGGAGGTTTGACGTACAGCAAGGAGCACGGTGGTGTCTCGAGGACTGGGGGAACTTGCTGAAGGTCACCTGACTGCTCACCATCTATTACGAACAGCTCTGGAGGCGTCGTCATCGATGTCCAGGGTTGACATATGAGCGTACAGGATGCCGTAGATAGGGTCTGCAGGCCCGTCCTTCCTCAATGCTCTCGCCTTTAACTGCTTCACCGTGTAGACATCAACTATTGTATTCACTGAGAACAAATAGGAGACAAGCGGTTCCTGTGGACAGAGACTCAGAGAACGGCAGAGAGCACATCCAGAGAGAAATGCCACAAGGTTCACATGAGAAGAGGTAGTAGCTGCAGCAGCAGCGGAAATTCTAGTTGGCTGTAGTCAAACTGGCGACACGAACAGTCAAAAACAAAGCCCAAATAGGAGAAGCAGTGCAGTTGGTCACCAGGGAACTTAGGCGGGGCTAGTCACTGAGAGTGGGAAACATAGCCAGCCCAGGCAGGATTTGAAATGCGCAAAGACCCTGTTTTCAGAATTCTAAAGAACTTTTAAGAAGCTGAAAGAAAAAGATGGCAGGCTTAGTTTTAAAACTGAGGAAGTCACTTCAAAGGTAGCCCAGCCGAGCGCAAGCAGTGCTGTGTCTCTGGAGAAAGCTACCAGGTATCTCTGCACTGGCCGCAGAGCTGGTGGCGCTGGGGTTCAGCCTGGGCCTGGAATAGCCCTCTCCTTCCACACTGATGCTCTGGTTCTTGGCTAACATCTTTGCTCATGTTGGGTGGGCAGTGGGACACTGTAGTTTGGAGTGCAGGTCCAGGCTGATGGCATCAAGTCTGAGCTGTCACTCACTCTGACCACAACCATCTCCTGGGTGCCTGGGGTGGATGACAAGGTAGGGTCATGGAGAAGGCAAGCACGGTTCCTCTCGACAGAGTTCTCATTAGGAAGCTGGCAGACAAGGTTGATGTGAAAAGTTAAAAAAGTGAATGCAATCTCACCGGGGCATAGTCTAGGAAAGAGAAAGTTGAGGACAGAGATCCAGAGAACCCCGATAGGTGGATGGCCTGGTTCTCGCCTGGCTCCTGCTACCTGCATGGTATTGAGCAAGCACTCCTGTGACCCCGCTTCCTCAGCTGTAAAGCAGGACCAACAAAAAGAATCGAGGTTCCTCCCAGGAAAACGATAGACACCCTTGATAGAGTGGAAGAAAAATAGAAAAACACCCAGAAACCCTCAACTTCTTTTTTTTTTTTTTAAGGCATCACTGCCCTCAGGTGGTGGGAGTAGGAGGCCCAGCCTTTGCTCCTGGGAGCCGGAATTGAACCTCCGTCCCAGTGGGCCGCAGTCCCGCGCACAACCACTACGCCACCGGGGCTCAGCCCGAAACCCTCAACTTCTAAAGAAGGCCATACTTCCTGGACCAATAGAGACTAGAGGAACCCTGAGACTAGGGTACCCTTTACACTGCTCTCCAAAGTCCCCTCTCAGTCAAAAGACAGAGTGGCTCGTAGAGTAAATCATATCACCCCTCTAGACAATCACCTAAATGAGACCTAACGCTCACCATCTGCCCTAGACTAAAGGTGAGCAAGGGACGTTGGCGGGAGGGGGGGGGGGCTGGGAAGCGGGATGACTGGAACCAGAACCACCAGGATGGAGAGCAGAACGTGGTGGACATGTGGTGGAACGAGTGAATGCTAGGCACAGAATTGTCCAATGAGAACCGAATTTGCTCTGTAAAATTCCTCCAGAAAGAGTCTGGTGCTGGACCATTCGTAGACCAGCTGCTCCTGGGCCGGGGTTTCATACATAGCAGAGCAGCTCCCTCGCTGCCATCTAGTCAAAGTCAGTCCTCCACACAAGGGTTTGTTAAAAGAAAGGAGAAAAATTTCCTCTAGAAATATGAGAAAATTTACAATCACACACACAAAAAGATATTTAAAAAGACTACAAAACATTGCCCTCATCGATCGTGGAGAGTGCTGATTGATACATCACTTGCAGTCCACGAGAGGGTCCCACTTAGGGAACCAACACCAGCTGGAGCGGTTCCGCTCCTGGTGCACACCCCACAGAGATGCAGGCTCCTCTACAAACCCATGCACACAGACAGGCCTCTGTGTTACAGGAAAAGCCGGAAGCCACAACAGGGAGGCCAGGGTGGGATATTTCATAGGGTCTACCTGTCGCAGGGCTGTGCACGTCCTGGCACGCGGCGGTTTGGGCGTGCCTCACAACGTCCTCCTTTGCTTTGGCCATGCTGGGCTCAGCTCTTCCCACCCTCCAGGGGAGAGTGTAGCCCCTGCTCCTCCCACAAACAGCAGAGCTCAATCTTGACCCTCTGGCACCTTTGTTCTGCCAGCTGGCAGGAATCAAGCTAACTGTCCTTGAGGAAGCAGCTTTCTCACGACTGTGTTTGATGACGAACTGGCAGAATAAAGACTTCACGGCTAATTCAATTGTTCCTCTCTGGAGGAGACTTAGCGTCCACTCTGGTGGTAAGACATCGGGTCTCCGAGGAGGAGGGTGGAGACAACAGCTTCAGGGAACAGAAAGGCTCCTTGCCTCCCCCAGGGGCCCACTCAGCCACACACGGCGACAGTCTGTCTGGGTGCTGAGTCTAACCTGGACGCCTTGGACTTTCAGTGTGTGCCCGATTCAGTCTATGTGCACAGCTGTCCTCGGGAAGAGAGTTGTTTACTTACGTCAGACTGTGGTGAAAAGATTATAAACCCCTCAAAGTTTGTGACTACTTTCTTTTTTTGTTTTGTTTGGAGCATCACTGCCCTCTGGTGGTTGTGGGAGCTACCCAGTCCCTGCTCCTGAGAGCCGCCGCTGTATTTGACCCACCAAGTCCGCGGGCTGCAGTCCTGCACTCAATCACTTATGCCACCGGGGCTCAGCCCAGTGCCTGCCTACCTTCTCTTTTTTTTTTTTTTTGGGGGGGGGGGGTGGGCATCACTGCTCTCCGGTGGTGGGAGGAGGAGGCCCAGCCCCACTGCTGAAATTGAACCTCCGTCCCAGTGGGCCGCAGTCCTGCACACAACCACTACGCCACCGGGGCTCAGCCCCGTCTACCTTCTTAAAACTGCAAATCAAACAGAGAAATTAGAACCAAGCAACTTTCACTGTGTCAAATAAAACCTCACAGACCCACACTCTTTTAGATGTTCAAGTTTAAATGTTTTAAATCTTTGGCATGTTCGTTGTTGTAAACAGTATCTGGCATGAAAAAAGAAATGTTTTAAATCTTTTAAATGTTCAAGTAGTATTAAAGTCCAAAAAGTATTAAAAAAGACCACTTACAGTTTATGGATTCTTTCAGGTAACTGTCAAAGTCATTATCCTGAGCGTTTTCTGTATTTTTTCTTACAAAATTCAGTAGAATGTTAGCTTCTGGTGTATCTTAAAGAGATATAAGAAGCCCCCAATAAAATGATTCATTTAAAAAAAGGGAGGGGGAAAGAGGAGCTTATACCAAGGGCTCAAGTAGAAAACATTGGGAAATGAAGATGGCAACATGTGTACAAATATGCTTGCTACAAATGATGTATTCAATGTTAAGAGAGCTGTAAGAGCCCCCAATAAAATCATTGGAAAAAAGAGATCTAAGTAAAAGAGGGGTGAGCCAGGTCTCGGCCTAGCAGAGGAGACCCCCTGTTGACCAACCCTCTTGCTCTACAGCTCCTGGTCAGTTACCGCCCCCCCCCCCCCCCCCCCTTGCAGGTCCTCCCCACTGGCTGCTCCCTCTGCTCTGAAGGCACACATCTCTTCCAGACGTGCCACTTCTAGTCTGAGAGTACCTTCCCAGGGAGGCAGGCCTGACACCCTACTGAAAACTAACCCCTGGTCCCCACACCCAGCACCCCCTGGGTCCTGCTGTCTTCTCAAATACTCCAGGACCCCGAGGGTGTTATCTTTGCTGGACAGGGGTCTGCTCAGTCAACACAAGCTCAGTGAGTGTCACCCCTAGGGTCGGTGCACAGAAGTTAGAGCAAACAACCTTCTCATCTCTCTGTCTGCTAGAGGTTCTGACAGCAGGGTGGCCAGGGCGTGGTTGCTGCATAACTGACCGAGCAGTGCAAGGCCACTGCATCCCTGCGGTGCTGACAATGGGTCCCTAGAGAGGGTTTCTGAAACTGTAACTTAGATGAGAACTGCCAGCCTTAATCTTCACCTCCCCACCCCACCCCGCCCCTCCCCGGAGAGCAGCAGATGGTTTGACAGCTGACATTGTAGCTAGCAGCCCAACACTTAATTCTCCGTGCCACCAGCGCTCCTTACTGACCACTGATCGGGATCATACGTGGAAAGTGACCGGCTTAGATTTGTATCTTGATGAAACTGCAAGGGGCTGTGCGCTTTCTGGAATCCTGGGTGAAGCAATGGGTTAAGTGCTCAACTCAATTCCTGGTTGGAGCCCTCCCCCAGTGCAGAATCAGGAAGCCTGGCAAGCGCCTTCTGAAAAACCTATGGAGCAGCTCTACCTGCCACAAGGGGGCGCCACACAGCTGCATTGATGCCAAGGTCACTTTGGTCCCTGAGGCTCTTCTGCAGGTCAGGCCGGCCCCTGCCAGTGCTCAGAGTATGCTAGGAACGCTCCCTGCCAGTAACTCTCGGTCTCCTGACCTCTTGCTGGGGTAAATGTGCGCCTCATTAAGAGGAGCCTAACCCCAGGAGAGGCAGGACTGGCCCAGGCCCAACCAGCAGGGAACACAGGCCTCAGCAGAAGCACCCTCCATGAGCTTCTGGATGCTTAACCCACAGCACTAAATCAACACACAGGGGGCAGTCAACAGTGCTGTGGACAAAGGAGATCAAAGAATTTTCCACAAACTTTTTTGAAGTCCCCTTTACAAGGCAGATCACAAAGTACTATTAGGAAATCACAGACAACCTCTCGAAATAGCCAAAGGTACCTATGGGGCTTCGGTTAAGGGAGAGGAGATCTGTTCATTGGAAAGATTACTGGCTTCTGCTGGGTCTCCTGGCTGGCTGGACGTGAACTGTGGGGCTTTTTACAGCACCGCCGGGCTGTCATGTGCAGGATGCCTGAGGCCCATGGGTGCACAGATCCCTGCAATGCCTGCACCAAGGACGTGAACAATGTAACGCTACTGTAGGGCTCTTTGCCCACTGGAAGGCACGGTAAAACAGAAACAGAAACCCAAACCCAAACGCACTGCCCCTGAGTGGATCCCGCCTCACAGCGACCCTGTATGAGCGCCGGAGTTTCTGAGATGGTGACGCTCTACGGGAGTAGAAAAGTCCCATCTTTCTCTGTAGGGGGCTGGTAGTGGCTTCACATTTCCCACCCTGCAGTGCAGTCAATGAGGGCGTGGCCGGCGTGCCGCCAGGGCCCCCCCCCGCACTGAGACAGTGTGTGCATTCTTTTGTCTCTCCTTTCTCATAGCATTCAATGTATAAAAGGCAGAGCGTGTCCATAAACCAGAGTGTCAAACAAAATGTCACAATATAAAGCAATTTTTCCTCTTTTTTTTTTTTTGGGAGGGGGGAGGCATCACTGCTCTCCAGTGGTGGGAGTAGGAGGCCCAGCCCCACTGCTGGAACTGAATCTCTGTCCCAGTGGGCCACAGTCCCGCGCACAACCACTACGCCACCGGGGCTCAGCCCTAATTTTTCCTTTTTAAATTAAAATCAAACTCAAATTGCTTTTCTACCCCTAAAGAGACTGTCTGAGCCCTGGGATGTGTGGGGAGGAGGGAGAGGGGGAGGGGGGCCGTTCCCAGGAAGATGAGAAGACCTCAGAGCCTTTACCTGGGTTGGTTGTAATGATGCTTTTTGAAATCACAGTTGCCGTCATACAGTTGCGAAATTTGTCAAAACTTATTCTTAGATCAGAGGCAAATATCACTGTTTGGGAGGAAATGCCATTTTATAATCACCTCAGGGAGGCGGGGGTGGGGGTGAGGCTGGGGAGGGGACTAGGATCCGGCACACGTGGGCGGCATATTACCTGTTTCTCTCGGTGTCCAGCTCTGAGCAAGCAAAATAGATTCAGCATCCCAGCTGGGTTTTGCAAAAAAGAGGGACAAGTGAACTGTGTTAGAAAGAGCAGCAGAGACATATCCCAGAGGGGGTCCGCTGAGGGGGGTGGCTGGGTATCCTGAGGTATCTAGCCACACCACACGTGGGAAGGCAGCCCCGTAGCAAGCACACTCATCAACCTCACGCTGGGCAGCCAAGCAGTGCTTCCAGTGGCGGCAGTGGCGTCGGCATGTCAGACTCCTCCCACAGACCCTAGCCTGGACCTGCACTGACCATCACCAAACGGAAGGGTCACTGTGGAGCCTACCTGTCTATGGAGACTGTGGCATGCTGGAGCTGCAGCCCGCAAGGGTGCCTGGGCTGCTAAGTGAAAGGTGGGCAGTCTGAGCCGCCTAGCCAATACTGACCACCCAGAACCTCCTCAGACCTGCCCTACTCTATTGTGTGGGCCTGGCTGGCTGGTAGCACTGGCCACCTGGAAGCAGACCAGCTTCACCTCTGTGGCCCTGGTCTCGGTGGCAGTGCAGGAGGGGTTGGTTACCAGAGCATGGCGAAGGAAGCCTCTGTCTCGTCGTAAAGCTTCACCTCGCAGCGCTGGCCTTGTCTGCGGTCGGCAGTGGTGAAACACTTCGGCTCTCCGACCTGGGGAGGGGACCGGGTGATTAGTCTTGGTCTGTGGCTACAGAAGATGCAAATCTGAAGGAAAGGGAGCATCAGAGACTGGATGCGGAAGGAGACAGCCATGGATAAGTTGGTATGTGTGGAGGGTGTGTGTGTGTGAAGGAATAGCTGGCGCAGGGGGAGTCATAGTGAAGGTGGGCAAATTCTGACTACATTGTAAGTATGACATTTTCTAGAACTAAAGTGAGATGAAAAGATCCCTTCCTGCCTTCAAAGTAGAACCTGAACTGTCAAGTGAATGACTTCTGCTTCTCTATTCGGTGCTCTACGACATTTACTTCTTACTCCAACCCCCACTGATGGTCCACCACATGGCAGGCCCTGTGCTGAGCTGGGGCAAGAATGGCACACAAGGCAGAAGTGACCCTGCCACCCAGGACCTGTCACACGGAAATAGTCACCTGTGAGATGATCTGACACCTGGGAGCAGTCGACCTTCCCTCCCAGGCACCAGCAGAAGGAGACAAGGGTTTCCTTGTTTCTGGTCCCCCGGCCCTTCTCTGCCCCTTTGATGCCGTGTCTACCTCGCCAGACTGGCTCAGACTTTGTTTTTAAGGCCAAACAGCCCAAGTTTCCAGATGCGAGTTCAGAACAAGCTGCAGTCACCAAGTCAGAGGGGGATGACAGCGACATGTCCTGGTCCCCGTGACTTGTCTTTTGTGCTGGGGGTCATGCCGCTGGACCTTATCCAGGGCAAGGGTCTTCCCTACTTCCAGGGGGTGGGTCACAGAATCCGTGTGTGCAATTGACTCCCTGTATCCAGCACACACCCCTTCAAGGAAAGTCGGACAAACTTGAGGTCCGTGGTCTTGGGGGTCCCCTTGGGGATCTTGCCAAGGGGCCAACAGGTCACTCCCAGCCAGCTGGTCACTCGTTTCCGATGTGGTTTGGCTACTTGTGTACACATGCGTGCTGCCTTCCCTGGATAGCAGTGTCTCCCTTTCCTGAAATCAGCCAGTTGGCTCCTGAGCAAAACACACCAGGCACCTGACTCCATCAGCTGTGACCCTTACTTTCCAAATGCAACTCCCTCATGATTTGAGGCGCTTTTCAGGTGCTTCAAAATGTTGGTGGAGATTATTGCTGGTTTGCCTGCCGAGGTCAGCCAGACAGTGGAAGGAAGCCTGAGGGGAAAGCGATGGGGCCCACAGTGCTGGAGGGAGTGGGGGAAGGGAGCAGTGAGAAAACTGTGTCACAGATCAAGGAACAACTAGGAAATTAAAAGCAGCAACAGGGAGGACTTAGAGATCCTGGCGTGTTGCAGCAACAGCAATTTTGCTGAGAGGAATTACTAAAAGGCAGAAGGGTGAGCGTGATGGTGGGACAAAAGGAAGGTAAAAGTTAACAGGGAAAAGGTCGAGTACGCAAAGCTATAGAGAGAGGTATAAACAAAGGGGGGTGCATATGTGAATATATTCATTCATAAAATTGAGGTGTTGGTCTATATACATATATTTATATGGCAATACTTTGAGGAAGTGGACAGACTTTGGGCCTCTGTACAAACCCTCCCTCAACTCAGGAACACTTTATTCTAACTACCTGGCATTCTGTTGCTCACTGTCCTGTGATCGCTGAAGACAAATGGGAGCACAAGCAAATAAGGTGAAGAAAGTTGATGGTGCCCAGCTATCAAAAGATATAGTATGTAGGGTCTTAAGAGCTTGGAGTTAAACAAGTGGTCATCTAGCAAAGAAGCAACAAAATCCACATGCAAGAAGCACACCAGCCTGTACAATCATGAAGTGTTGACAGGATCAGGTAACAGGCATCAGAAGACCCCAAACAAACAAACAAAAAGACATTGTTGAGAATGAGGGGGATTGGAGCAGAGACAACACATTGGTAGAAAATGGGATCTCCTATCACAGAAGGGTCACAAGGAAAGGATGAGTCAACCAGGTGCTGTATAACACAGATGAAACACATAATATTCCTCTGGTTCCCTGAGACTTCCTCACCCCCCACTATCATGACCCCAGTTCTGCCCTTCAGTTCTGGCTAGACCGGAGCTGGTACAGAAAAGAACTCATGACACATGGGATCCAGGTCAGAGAAACCGCTCGGAAACAGAAATAGAAGTAGCAATACCAGGAGAGTAGGAAGAGGGTGGGGAAAGGAGGGGAAGAAGGGGGAACCAATTACAATGATTAACATTTAACACTCTCCCCACCCACCCCCAGGGGATGAACAACTGAAACCGTGGGTGAAGGGAGACAGTGGTCAGTGAAAAATAAAAATTATAATTTATCAAGGGGTCAAGAGTGGGGTGCGGGGAGGGAAAAATATCTGATACCATACTCAAATAGAAAGTAAACGTTTGGGCTGAGCCCTGGTGGCATAGTGGTTGTGCGTGGGACTGCGGCCCACTGGGTTGGAGGTTCAAATCCAGCAGCAAGGCTGGGCCTCCTACTCCCACCACCAGAGGGTAGTAATGCCCCAAAAACCAAAAAAACAAAAAAAGTTTGGAAAATAATGATAGCAACTACATACAAATATGCTTAATACAATTGTTACTGTACATATTCATGTATAAGTTGAGCTTTTCAGGACATTTTTATACAGTTGTTGTGGTAAAATTAGATGCCTCAAGTGAAACTCAGGTCAGCTTATATTCGAGAATATACGGTATATGGATTGTTATAAGAGCTGTAGGAGCCCCCGATAAGATGATTTTTTTTAAATTGCTCATGGAGAAATGAAATTTAAAGGTAAGAGAGTTTTCCACCAACTCTTTGAGACTCCTGCATATATTATATTGCCTATGCCCCTTTAGAGCCTCTGGGGACTTCTGGGAAAGTGTGGTTCCAGTTGTGAGGTGTGCTGCCCCCTGGTGGGGGTAGTATAAACATGTGAATGACCACAGCCCTGTCAGAATCAGCTTGGACCTACTTGTTCCACGTACTGTATCCAAATCCTAATTACCTAAAAAGACTTGGTTTTCCCTCAATTTCAGTATGTCTTCCATTACTGGAAACATGTGGCCTCCACAAAACATTCAAGGCAAAAAAGAATTTGGTCATGAAAGGGTTAAGTGATCGATTCCCTGAGCACATGCACAGGTAAACCCTCCCATACATGCCTACACATACACACCCCACATGCGTGCACACACTCACACATGCTCTACACGCTCTGTCAGTCGTAACTCACCGCCCTCACAGCTGCCAACACGTTAATGACTTTCCCGTCCAGGCTTTTTCCATTGGCGACGATGTCCCCCAGGGAATAGTAGTCGTGCGGCGCTCTCACGGGCACGTGCATCAAGGACAGTAGGTTGGAGTCCACTGCGTCGCTGGCGCAGGGTCTGACTGTTGAGTGACTCTCACTGAGCAAGAGTTTCCAGTTGCTAAAGTGCAAATACGCATAATAAACACTCATGATCCTTGCATAGAAAAATGCTTCCGGGATGATCCCCAGTGGCGTAGTGGTTGTGCGCATGACTGCAGCCCACTGGGTTGGAGGTTCAAATCCAGCAGGTTGGGCCTCCTACTCCCACCGCCAGAGGGCAGTGATGCCCCAAAAACCAAACCAAACCAAAAAAAAAAAAAAATGCTTCCAGGGTCACAGTGAGTTTGTGGGCTATAATGTACACTATGGTAAGAAATGTACACTCTAAGAAACATTAAAAAACATTTAACTCTAAGAAACATTAAAAAAATGCTGTCCAGTGCTTTGCTTCAGAGGAGTGGTCCTTGAGAAATACGCTGGTTGGGCCCTTGAAAGACTGGCGCAAGGCTGAAGCAGCACACTCTCTTTCTGAGATCTGCCTGCGTGCCATGGAGCTGTACCCCACATAGATGCCAACGCGGCTGCAGCATGGCCCTCTGGCACAGCAGTCATACTGTGTGATGGCGCCGTGGCAGTGACATAAAAACCTGTAACCCCATCCTAGCTGAAGTCTAAGGAAAGTCTCCCTAAGGTGGGGTCCATGGTCCCTTTTATCTTACAAGGGAGGAAACTGAGCTTAGAGGGAGGGGCCTCCCACACGCTGAAGGCCCAGCTAGGAGTGGGGTTCCTGAACAGAGACACTCCTGGGTCCTGGGGAGACTGACACTATAGCCCGTGGGGAGCTCCAAAGAAAGCTGGGTCTCGGCTGCAGAGTCTCTTGAGACAGGGTCTCTCCTGAAGTGTAAGTCAGCAGAGAGGGGAGGCCTCCCCCAGAGTCAACAGACGCCTAGCCTCCTCAGCCCACAGAGGATGCATTCACTTGTTAAAGCCATCCACACAAGGCTTTCTGGCACAGGAGCACTAGAGAACGAGGACAGACTCCTTGGCCCGCACCGTCTTTGAGGTTATGTTCCCTCGTGGGGGACATGGACTATGGCCAATAATGAATGCTGGGTACAAAAGATCCATACTGGCCAGCTTTGCTTCCAAGAAGCCTGACACTAGACTGCACAACACAAGAGAAGAGTTTTATCCTGATATGGAAATTAGTAACTTTCAGGATTTGTTCTTACTTCTTGTCCCACTTTAATGACGCAAGAATCAAATTTGTGCAAATCCAAGAGAGAATCAAAGCACTAGAAATGAGGCCTTTTTTTTATGTGACCCTTATCGGATACATCAGCAAAGAAGTGCCAGATGCACAGATAAATCAAGAGGAAGCAGAGTCACCAATTTCCAAGTGAAGTGTAAATGCTTTGCGCATGCACGCGCACACATACACACACATACACAATTCAATCCAACAGCAGAGTGGGTTCGGGAGTTGAATGGACATTTACCCAGGAGTTGCAGGGCTGAATTTTTCTTCCCTCTCCATTTCCTTTCTTTGGACCAGTGGGTTTTCAATGATCACTAGAACAAAAGGAAAAGCATGAAGCTGTTTTCAGCACGCCCACCTCACCATCTCTGCAGCTGTGACACTGCTGCCTGAGTAAATCATAGTCACCCTCTCATGCCACCTCGAGAAACAGAATCCTGCCGCCTGAGCACTCACTTGATCCCAGACAATATATCCCAGTCCCCACACAGGACTGTGTTCACATGATGGTACTGATCAGCTTCGTGGACACCCAGTTTGGGCACATTCGCCTTCTGTAGCACAATGTTGCTGTGGACTCTGGGGGGCCCCGTTAGCAGCTGTCCCAGAAACAAAGTGGGGCCACAGGAGCAATGGGACACGTCCTGGCTCCACCACTGACTAGCTTTGAGAACTCAACACTTTAGGGTCTGGGGTTCAGATGGCTGGGTGAAATCTTCTGCTGTAAATCCTCACACAACCATCCCACTATGGTCCCCATTATACAGTGGGAGAAACCGCAGAGCCAAGAGATTAAATAAGCTTTCTTAACATTAGAGACTGAAGATATTCTAGAGCTGGGATTTGAAGTCCCATTTTTCTTGAGTGAAAATCCATACTTTTATCATAGGCATTCTATTTATAGTGATCACTAGGCTTGTAAAATTCCTCAAAAGCCCAGACAACAGCCATCAACACATGACGCAGTTTACTACTGAAGTCAATCTTTCTCTCCATGCTCACTCATGGGAAGCTATCTTGGGGCTGATGCTCGAACCACTTAGAGCATTCTACATGTCCCCCTGAAAGATGAACAGTCCAGGCACCAGGTGACTGGGTAACATGTGGTGAGACGTAGTGCTGGAGACTGCAGCCTGCCACATTCCCCTCCCGCCTCAATTCTGACCGTGAAAGAAAGTTGGTGGGAGGGCTCCCTCCAGTCTCCTGTCTATGTGGGCTTAGGGCTGTTCACCTAGCACGTTGACTCAATCCTACATTTCCCATTAGACTTAGACACATTATTTTGGTTCACATTCCCCAGAACCTCTCTCTCTCTCTCTGCCACCAGGCCCATTCTGACTTACAGCGACCCTACGGGCCCAGAGAGAACTGGTCTTGGTAGTTTCCCAGACCGTAAGTCTTAGGGTGAGCAGAAATCTCGTCTCGCTCCTGTGATGTGGATGGTGGGTTTGAAATGCTGACCTGGTCACCCACTCTGTCAGCAGGACTCCCAAACACTTAGAGGTCTAACAAGGTTAACAAGTGACCTGAGGTAGTAAATGAATGTCGGAGCAGGGACGTAAGTCTGATGTGCCTGTTCCAAAGTTCTTTCTCTTCTCACACTGTTAGGACTCTGCCCTGGCAGAGGAGCAGCTGGGGCGGGGGTGGGTGGGGAGGGTGCACTCACGTGGCATCTGAACTAAAGGTAATGATCCTTAAAATCCATTGAGTTAAACATCAGTTTTCATCAGAATCTATTCTGTGGCCCCTTGTATAAGTAATGATTTTAAAACATCGTTTGATGTCAACTAAATACAAAACAAGTAAGATTTCAAAACCACCTAGAGCAGATGTGCCTATCATGTCTGTGTGCGTCTCAGGTACTGATTCTGAGCACTTTGCACAAATGCTCTGAAAATCAACACCTGCTATGTCTTTCTTTCTTTCTGATACGATTCTTGAGAATTAACAAATGAGTCCTTATGTCATCTTCACTTGGCATGCGGTTTCTGCACACACATCCCAAGATCAATCCTGTAACAGAGACCGTCTCAAGGACTGAGGCCACTTACAACAGTCGCCGATTCGGAAGCTGTCAGAGAGGCTGCGGATGTAACATTCACTGCCCCAGGAGGTCACATTCACAAAGTGGGCTGGTGAGTCCCGCAGAGTGAAACTCAGCGTATATCGTTCTGATCCAATATCTATGGGAAAGCCAGTGCTTTTATTTGTCAAATGAAATGCTTTGTTCCAACCTCCAACCAAGATAATGAAGATTTCGTCTCAGATATAAACTCTGTGCTAAGCTACATTTTTCTGGATTTCAGCAGGAGGTGATGACAAGCTGCCAGCTTGGGACCACCCCCACCTCTTTGTGTCTATCCCATCATCTGTGGGTGGGCTTGGGGGACATGAGGCGCTGCTCAGCTGTTAGCTTCAACTCTCAATCCCATCTTACTGTTTATTGCTCTGACTTAAGTCCTGCATGGAAACCAATTCTGTGCTGGCAAGCATGCACCAGTAGAGGTCAGCAGGGAGCTGCTTTTCCTCCCGCGTAGCCATCGCCAGCAGGTGGCGTGAGTTTGTTTCCAAGACTGTAACTTTTTTTTTTTTTTTTTTTGGCATCACTGCTCTCTGGTGGTGGGGGTAGGAGGCCCAGCCCCACTGCTGGAATTGAACCTCCGTCCCAGTGGGCCGCAGTCCCGCGCACAACCACTACGCCACCGGGGCTCAGCCCTAAGACTGTAACTCTTTACTGCAGCAGAAAGCCCCAGAGCAGCGGTTTCAAACTGCTGACTTTGTGGTTAGCAGGCCAGTGTGTAACCTCTATCCCACCTGGGCTCCAAATCACCTCAGCACTGCAAATTACAAATCCATCTCAAACTGTTGCTAGGGGCCTGTTGGAGGAAAGGAGGCCAGGGGAAACATGGACTTTCACTCTTCAACTCTATGATCTTGGGATGTGTGTGCAGAAACCGCCTGCCAAGTGAAGATGACATAAGGACTCATTTGTTAATTATCAATGAACAATTTTTGAAAGTGTATTCATATATGTGTACTACTTTTGGAAGTCAGAAAGGTTATCTTCCTCAAATAGGAATTTTGACCCCCACCAGATAAAGAGAAGACAAAGGTACAGAAATGCTGTGATCCTCATACTCTGATGGATGAACATTGTAGTTTTTTCTGTCAATGTAGCAAACATTTTCATAAGGGCTTTAAAAAAGTTTCTATCTTAGGGCTGAGCCCCGGTGGCGTAAGTGGTGGAGTGCGGGACTGCGGCTGGGGACTTGGCGGTTCAAATCCAGTGGTGGCTCTCAGGAGCAGCGCTGGGTAGCGCCCATGACCACCAGAGGGCAGTGATTGCCCCGCCCCCCCAATCTATCTTGGCTTGAGCCCTGGTGGCGTCGTGGTTGTGTGCAGGACTGCAGCCCACAGGGTTGACAGTTCAAATCTAGCAGCAGCTCTCCAGGAGCAAGGTGGGCTTCCTACTCCCACCAGGGCAGTGATGCCACACACACACCAAAAAACCTATCCTAGAGTAGGCTTTTCAGAGCTTACACAACAGGGAGATGTGCAGACTTGATGGAATGGCTCAAATGGTTAATACTAGTCTAGTAAGTATGGGAGATGGCATCTTTGCCTTCACCTCAAAAACAAACACTGAACACTAATATGAAATAAAACAAAAGCAAAGGGACCCACTCTAAAGGCTTGAAACCGCTGTGGGGAATTTCTCCTCTGTCCTGTCCAATTGATATGAACTGGAGTCAACTCAGCAACAGTGGCTATTCTAATGCTTGTTATTCAGAGGCAACGATTTAGCACAAGTTATCATAGCCACAATCATTCAGATGATTCGGGCGAAATTACTGCTTCCTCTGCCAACATTACTGGCTGGTGCTCTGAATTCTCTTACGCTAGAGAGGGATTGTGCTCTGACCTTTGACACAAGCACCAGCATTTTCAGGATGAGGGGTGAATTGCCTGTTAGGCTTTCTAAATACAGTGTAAGATGGGATAGAGAGTTGAGCTAGTCTTCTTATGTCAACTACAAAAGTCTGAAGACAAACAGATCTTTAAAAATCCAACTTCGGTCTTGAATTATATTCGCATAGTTCCAGTACTTTTGAAGAATTTAAAGCAAGTAAGACCCACTGAAACAGAATTTAACCTATTTCCACATCTATCAAGCATCTATATGCTATCTCATGTTCTAGCAATCAGATAGAATGGTTTGGTCATAGAACCTCTCTGCTGTACACCCTTCCCGGACACCTCACTGTCCATCTGAGATGAGGTTCAGGCAGAAAGGAAGTTAACTTGGAGTTCTCACGGTGAGCCATACGTGCTTCTTGCCCTTAGGCACTTAGAGCACTTTATTTTCACCCGGCCCTTGTAATCCCGTTTCACAAAAGCACTCAGGAAAGTCCTGGACAGGGCGATCTTTGATCCCTAAGCATTCACTGGATCCACCAGGAGACACTGTTACCCTCACCTTCGCACCCCAGGGCCTGTACAGTGGGGGCTGCCCAACAAATGCAGGCTGAGAAAGTACCTGAGCTCACTGATCCAAGCAGCGATTTTGGCATCGGAAAGATGAAGCCTTTTCCTTTTAAATTACGTTTGAAAAGCATCAAATAGGGGAGGAGGGAGGGAAAAATGAGGAGCTGATTCTAAGGGCTGACAGAGCTGATACCAATGTTCTGAAAAGGATGAGGGCAACATATGTACCAATGTGCTTGACACAATGGACGTACAGATGGATTAGGATATGACCTGCAAGAGCCCCCAATAAAAAGATTAAAAACAAAACAGACACCTTAAGGAAAAAAAATTTAAAAAGAAAGAAAAGCATCAAATAAATCATTAAAGCTTATTCGAATGTCCCCCTACATATGGCCTCCAATCAAGTCTTTTACCATACAAAAAGAGCATAGCATTGTTAAACATGCATGAATAATTCAGTCACTTAAATATACTTTGTTGTAGTCTTAAAACACAGTTGGTGAAATGTGAGGCAAAGAGTTAAATAGAACTCAGCTTTTTCTGTCTGGAAAGCCTTTGACATCTGTTTTCCCAATAACTATACCGATTATTTTCTGAAAAACAAAAAAGGTTATAGAAGACCATTATTAAACACAGATGTAAATGGTAAATTTAATTTCATGGACTTGTGATATTTTACTGAATCTAACAAACATTCCTGACTAGGACCCATTTAAATGCATTTATTCCAGACCAACATCTAAAAGAACATCATAAAGGTTCAATTCCACTAAGAATGGCACAAAGTAATAAGACAGTTCACTGCTATTACAAATGCAACCGTCTAACATGCAGCAAGGTTCTGCTTTACTTTCAATCGCTAGGTGGAGCACAGTAACTGCCCTATGCTATCAATCCTGTGGCCTTCATTCAAAGCACATGTATAATGCAATTCAATTTGCCATGGTCTTCAAAGTTCTCTTTTATATAGGGCTTGCTAGCAATCCACATAAAATTGCTTAGCTTCTTAATCCAAACATGCTGGACAATATTGTAAATTAGATTACAGCAAAACTTACATCTTGCTGCTGATAAATCTTAAGTTATCAAGTTCCAGATCTTAAACCTTAGAGATAGTAACATTTCCTTAGCATGCTTAATGTTCTCTTCAAGGACTATCAAAGAAAGTTTGCGTGTTAAGAGCACTTTATAAAACAAAAAACTATGCCTAGCTTTTTCTGAGAAGATAGCCCTGAACTAGCTAAGGCTAGCAGAAGATTTTGACCTTGTGCTGATCTGTTACTTTGAATGTCACACTCTTCAGAATCCCACATCCTGGCTGGGCTAAGGGCTGGTCTTCCTGCATTTAGACACACTGCAATGGTCTAGTTCGATATGCTTGCAGGTCACATCAAATTTTTTGTCTGTTTGTTTTTGTTTTGGCATCCCTGCCCTCTGGTGGTGGGAGTAGGAGGCCCAGCCTTTGCTCCTGTGGAGGCGCTGCTGGAATCAAACCTCCGTCCCAGTGGGCCGCAGTCCCGCGCACAACCCTACGCCACCGGGGCTCAGCTCGGTCACACCAAATTTTGTTGAGGAAAAAACACAGCTCATAAAAATAAATGTCAAGTAAAAATGTCCAACTAGCAAATAGCTTGCCTGTAAGAAAAGAACCTATTTAATGACGGTTCTTTTTTTTTTTTTTTTGGCATCACTGTCCTCTGGTGGGAGTGGGAGGCCCAGCCTTGCTTCTGGAGAACTGCTGCTGGATTTGAACTGCCAAGCCGCAGTCCCACACACAACCACTACACCATCAGGGCTCAGCCCCTGTTCTTTTTAACAATAATTTTACCTTGGAAATTATTAAAGTTATACATCGATTTATCCTGGTTTAAGAAGTCTAGCTTCCGAAAGTCATCTCTGGAGGGCCAGGAGAAGGTGAGGTAGCAAAGTAAGTGTTTTTCACCTTATGAGATGATTCAACTTGGATTTCTTTTAAAGAAAAATATCTGAAATTACTGAATTCTCCAACTGAACCAAACTCACTGCTGCCAGTCAATCCTATCTCCTCATGGTCTGAAACGGCCTCATGGGGTTTCCAAGGCTGCAAACCCTCACGGAAGCAGACCGTCACATCTCTGCTTCGTAGAGTGCCTGGTAGATTCGAAATCATCAGGCTTGAGGGTCAGCAGCCAAACACTTTAACCCCCGTGCAGAGCAGCCTCCCTGCATTCTCCTACAACCCCCTCCCCTCCCCGTCCTAATCACCAATTGTCCCATAATTATCTCAGTAACACACCTGCTACATACTTTGTTACCAAGACAGCAATAAATGGTAAAAATTTACATCCATAACTTACAGTAGATACTGAATTAGAGTATGAAGAAAAATGCCTTGACACTATTATGCTAAATTTGAGCAGTCAATATTTAAAGTGATATAAATAAGATTTTGAACCATAAATAGCCATGTCCTACAATCTTCTCTCTTACCCTACAGACAAAGAAACAATTCATTTTCTTTTCACTGACACAAATAAATACAAAGCAGCTTAGGGTTACTGCATCTTTTTTTTTTTTCGGCATCACTGCCCTCTCGTGGGAGTGGGAGGCCCAGCCTTGCTCCTAGAGAGCTGCTGCTGGATTTGAACCTCTAACCCAGTGGGCCACAGCCCCGCGCACAAGCACTGCGCCACCGGGGCTCAGCCGGGGTTACTGCATCTTTAACCATGAGATTAACTCAGTGAGCATCCATGTGCTTGTTCATGAGCCAGTGAGGCCAACCTGTGGGAGCAGGATCATGTAAAGCTGGGTGAGTGATCACCCTAACCACCCTCTTCAGGGCACCCTACCAGATTAGCCAGGCTCGGGTGGAGATCGGAAAGGGCCGTGTACGTCTTCGGAGCAAAGGCGCCTGACATTCTCTTATCTGCATTTTAGGAAATATAATTTAGAAAAAACATATTGTTGGCGTAAACCATGAAGCATTTCAGGAGTCAAAAATAGTCATCATTCCTTAAGGCCAACACTCTTGCTATTTCACTCATTCTTGGCAAAACTTTTTAAAAAAATCATTGTATTGGGAGCGCATACAACTCTTATCACAATCCATCCATTCATCCATTGTATGCCAAGCACATTTGTACATTTGTTCTTGGCAAAACTTTTGCTGCAATGGCTCACCATAAATTCATAGATTCAACCTGTAGAAAACGCACATCAAAAGGTTCTTTATAGTTCTGGGTGATGTTGTGAGGGGTCCGTTTTTAACTTCCACTTTCCAAAAACCTGTTTGGCTACTTTTGAGTATAAAGTTAAGAGTTTCAGATGACAGATGATTCAACTGGACATTTGATAATTCAATTAAAAAAAAGTATTGTGAACACCTCGAATCATCTGGCCTCACTGATTGGGGTTGGCAGTGATCTTCAATAATTCTCGGAGGGGGGTGTCTGGCACGCTGTGGTTTATTCCAATGCTACATGGCACATAGAAAGCACTTAACAGCAATGAACTGGATGAAATGGCATGCCCTGCAATATCGTCCTTACAGAAGGCCTGATGGCAGCGAGCCTGCTGTGGTCCGTGGCTGTGTCGATTCTGATTTACAGATCAGAGTGTGTGCAGAGTAGATCTGCTCTAGTGAGTTTCCAAGGGGTGACCTTGAAGAAATGGATTTCTAGGCTTTCCTTCTGAGGTGCTTGAAAAGGGGGTCGAACCACCAACCTTGCAGCCAACAGCCAGACACATAATCATACGGGCTCCCCAGGAGCAGCTACCAGTAAACTGACCCCAACGATGCCTCCCACTGTCGACGCACCGATTCAACTAACACTGCCTACAGAATCAACTAGATGCGATCACAGGGTCAGCGCGACCCTAAGACAAGGACAAGCGGGCGAGGAGGAGCAAGGAACAAAGGAAGACGATGAGAACACTAACCGATTGTGGAAAATGTAACCAGTGTCATGAACAAGTCTTATAACAATGATTGCCTAGAAACCTTATTTGCTTTGTGAACTTCCACCTAAAATGGAATAGAATCTTCTTTTAAAAATCAAGAATCACGTGGGACTGCGGCCCACTGGGACGGAGGTTCAATTCCAGCAGTGGGGCTGGGTCTCCTACTCCCACCACCAGAGAGCAGTGATGCCCCCTCAAAAAAAGAAAACAAAATCAAGAATCACTGGTTTCTCTCACTGGGAAGGCCTCAGTATCAGGCTCCTGTTCCAAGACACCTGAGTCCAGAGATGCTGTGGAATCTGTATGAAAGGACTCTAAATTCCTGCACTACTAGTTGGGATGGCTTTGACCAAAAAAAAAAAAAAAAATGCACCACCTCTGAGTGGACTCTGATGTAAAGTGACCCTGGAACACAGAAGGTAACAGCTCCCCAGGGTGTCCAAAACTGTCATCTTTAGAGAAGCAGTCAGCTATGCTTTCTCCTGCAGAGCAGCTGATGGTTTTGAACCACTGATCTGGCAGCTAATTCCTGCATTTTAAATATAAAAATTTTTAATGATTGCATTTTCCTATCATTATTCATAAACTGTGGACATTTTTCCCCTTACAGGGTTGTGAGAGAACTGAAGTAATGCAGATTGAGGGACTAGCTACCTCCAGGCTCTCAATAAAAGAAAGTCACTATCACCTAGGCCAGCACTCAGTGCAACTTCACTCTTCAATGACTGCCATCCACCCAGCCACCATTCAGCAACATGCTGGCAGCTTGCCTAGTGGCAGGCATTGAAGGCTAAAGAGGGTGAACTTTCAGGGGCTGGATTTCGTATAAACACACAACCCAAATACAGGTGGAGTGAATTCTCCAAACACTCACCCCTTAGCATTGCGTGCTCCTTTGGTGACTGCTGTTCGTGATGTGGTCTCCTTGACGTGCCTTCTGCTTTTCCTGTTAGTCAACATATACAACAGTGTACTTCAGCCACTCGCCACAGAAATCACTTGTTTTTCTGCTTGGACATTTTGAGAAATACAAAACTAGCATACAATAAAGAGTTCCATGCAGTGTTACAAATATTACATCAGTCATCAATTACTGCTGGCCTTCAACTTTCAAAATTATCCCCAACTACGTCTCCTTTCTTTCTATCTTGGACACGGCCATCCAGCCCAAGCCTGTTGCTCTTCACCTGGAGAGCTCTGATGACCTACCTGGTTTATGCCTAGTTCCTTTAGCCTGTCTGAGTGAGCTGGCCTGAATCTGGGACAGGGTTGGGTGGGGGCTCTCCCCCTCAAGCAGAAAAGAGGAACAATGAAAAGAGGGCTAGGTGTGGGCCCAGATGTGACAGCTTTGAGACCAGGTATTAACCAGAGTGAAAAATAAATGGGTCCAGTAGTAGAAATGTCAAAGTTAAGCGTCGGGATGCCTGCTGTATTACCCACACAACAGCCATCTTTGGCAGCTCTTCCACCACAGGCCTTCCAGAATTCGATGAACTTTAAGCCTTCCTCCAGCTTCAGAAGGATGAACTAGGGTCTGATCCAGAACCCAACCTGGCCAGGCCCATTCCACCCACCACCTTTCTGCCTCTTGTTTAGGTTTCACGAAGGGATGGCAGGCCAAATTTTGATTTCTGGTACTGCCCACAGCCATGGAGGGGTGGGTGCTGTCACTCTTGTGAGCACAATTACTATTCCTGCTTGAGGGGCTGCGCCAGTATGCTTCACTGTGGTCCACCTTGTTCTCAAAGACACACTTCGTCTCCTCCCCCAAAGTGAGCCTTACTAGCTCCTGCTCCTTCTACTTCCCAACTCTTCCTGAATCGGCTTGCCTGCTCTGCTCTGCAGGCATGACCTAGCTGCACTTATGTGCCCTCCTGTCACCTCCTCTTCTCCAATGGACAGTCAGCTTATCAAAACCTACATCGTGTCTTTCCCTTGCTTATCACCTTTCGTGCAGCACCCTCTCAAACTTCTCGCCAAGGTCTCCTAAGACCCAGCGGGTCTGGCCTGTCCGGTCCCCGCATAACCCACTGCAGCCCTTGCAGACCACCTGCACATGGTCTCATTTCATCAGCCCAGCACTCCACCACAGGTTCCTCAGCCCCCTGGCTCTGCAGGCTTCACAGAGAGACCCTTCCCACCAGCCTATGCAGAGATTTGGCAGTTAACTTCGGCCAGTCTACTGAGAGGACAGGAGTTGTTTGGTGATTTCTTCTCCTTCATGGGAAGGTGGACTCCATGGGGATAAAGGCACACCTTGCCTCCTAGGTATAATGTGTCCCCTGTGCCAGGTAGCTCCATGTCTCACACATAGCAGCTGCTGCCTAAATTTAAAAGGCGACCTGGGAAAGCCACAGGGGAAATTGTACCCCACCCTAGAGAGCCGTTCGGAATTAATGGTCCCTGGCTTGGCTTGGGGGGAATCTCAATCGAATATAGTTGGTTTGGTGTGGAGAGAAAATGTCAATCTAACGTGTAGTTTCATAATCCTCATATTACCAGCTCCTCCAAACCCACCACCGTGGAGTCCACCTGGATTCCCAGCAACCACGCAGGACAGCAGAAACTGCCCCTAGGATTTGAGGCTGTCACCTTTCCAGCAGCAGACAGCCTGTCTCCCTCCCAAGGAACGGTTGGGGGGTTGGGACCCAGTAACCTTTATTTTTTGGGGGGGCATCACTGCTCTCTGGTGGTGGGAGTAGGAGGCCCAGCCCCACTGCTGGAATGGAACCTCCGTCCCAGTGGGCCGCAGTCCCGCGCACAACCACTACGCCACGGGGGCTCAGCCCCAGTAACCTTTATAAGGTGACCAGATGTCCTGCTTTTTAACAATTTGTCCCGTGTCCCTTTAAAATTAAATTATATTACAATACTACTTTTGCATTCTATGAACATTTTTTTTTAAGGCATCCCTGCCCTTTGACGGTGGGAGTAGGAGGCCCAGTCTTTACTCTGTGGAGCTGGAATCGAACCTCCGTCCCAGTGGGCCGCAGTCCCGCGCACAACCACTACGCCACCGGGGCTCAGCCCCTAGACCAAATTTTTCATGAGGTAAACCTTCCCTCCCCCAGCCAATGGCGTCCCGCTTAAAATCTGGTCACTTTACGGTTTGGGACCCAAAGTTTTGGTTGGCAAATGCACGATGCACTGTGGCATCAGAGTTCCTGACACTGCGCTAGAACGAGTTAAAAAAAAAAATTTTTTTTTTTTTACAACAGACTTCACAGAGAAATAAAGTTTTGATTTGCGGGTCATTTCACATGTGCGTCAAGGGTCTCGGGGGTGAGAGGGGCAGGTGCGGCTGTTTCTCGCCCATCTCGACCAATAGAAGCTTCCGGAAACGCAAGAGTATGAAGTTTCTAGAAGGTTCTATGGCACCGACTGTGCCTGGGCAGGCCGTGCTTCACGGGCCACGACGACTCACGTGACCACTGAGCCCCGCGGCCGCCCGCGGCCTAGGCCACGGCACACGGCACATGGCACCACGGGGTGCCCCTCCCCCACCCCGGGTGCCCCTCCCCCACCCCTGGTGCCCCTCCCCCCCCCCCGCCCCAGAGTGCCCCTCCCCCACCCCT
>PVJH01031388.1:0-23810 GCA_004026705.1 Nesogale talazaci
TGGAGACTGTTGTGTTGTGTGTACTTTCTGCCACAATTAGAAAAAAATGACATGAATAACAGTGACTGCATGGGGGAAAAAGTTCTCAAATCGAATGTGACAATTATACAACTCTTCTTGATATGATTGAGTTGTATGATGTGTGGAGAAAGTGCTAATAAGACCGTTAAAAATGGTATCCAAAAAAGGGAAGAAGAAAGATGGCTTGGCAGGCAGAGCCTTCCTCAGACCCGGCCTGTGACTGACCGGCTGTGTGAGTGTGAGTCGGTTCAGCTGAGGAAGACAGCGCCCCATCTTTCCCGAGGAGCTGCTGCCTGCCACCCCTCTTGACCAGCACCCTCTGTAGCTAGCCCCTCGGGAACCCGTCAGTATCAGGGCATCAAGTTCAGAGGGACATGCGTGGACCTCAAGTCTCAATGGCACAAAGCAGTCACAAAATCTCCCCTCCAAGACGAACCGTGAGAACTGTCCTCTATTCTGCCAGATTCAGAAGCCACCTCCTGTGTCTCACCATCTCCACCTTCCCCGCAGCTTCCAGCCTCTCCGCAGAGGCCGCCACGCCATGCTCTCAGTCTGTCCCCAAGGTTCTCTGGTGGGCGCTAGCCCCAACAAGCTTCATGATGCACCGGTGGGAGAGAGGATGAAGTGAAGCCCAGACCTGGCTCCGGGCTGAGGATTGGTGCGATCTGAGAAAAGTGAACATCACGTGTACATCACGAGTTCTCTCCTCTGTGGTCGCCAGGTTCCTTGGTCACACAGCACAGGGTTTCTAGTCCCTTTCCTCTAATATGCTGACCGGGCTGGGGGCTGCAGCCCACAGGCCGTATAAGGCTTGTAAAATCAACAGCTCACACACCTCACACAAACAATTCCAGTCATATTAGGGGTGAGTTAATGTTTGATCAGTATGGCTTGTCAATGATATTCTATCCAAATGGCCCTTGGCAGGAAAAAAAGGTTCCCCAACCCTGATGTAGACAAAGGTCAAACCATTCTCATAGTAACATGCACCAAGGGCACTGAACTGCCTGGCATCTTTTCCTCTCTTCCTCACTTCAAGATGTCTTGAACTCTAGACAGCCAGCTGGTACCTGTCATTCTCATTTATCCCACAGTTGCTTAGGCTTGCACTCCAGGTAAAGAATCTCCTCGAAGCATTCAGGTCTACAACTGCTTCTTGGCCAGATCTAGCTCTTCCAACCATATGGAGGGAGAAGGGTAGAGCATGCAGCTGGGAGAGGCCCTGCTGGAGAACAGCTGTCAGTTCTTGGGAGACAATTCACAAAGGCTCCTGACAGTCCCTGCTTGCTCTTGCTGGGTCTGCCAAGAATGCCAGGCCCTGAGGCTTTGGGGTACCTGGTTCTCCAGGGGGGTTGGCAGTGAGCAGTGTGAAGGCATGAGGTACTGCTGTTCCGAATGTAGGGAAAAAGGCAGGCTTGCTCAGTGGTGCTACAAAAATGTCAGGTTCCCCAAGTTCAGTGTCCTTTTTCTGTAACAAAATTCACAGTGCAGGCATCCATCCCCCGGGGCCCTTCGAGGTCCACTGTGAGACCCTAGGCCAAAGGACATCATGCTGTGTGGTGCTGTTCGGTCACCATTCATGAAAGAGAAAACAGACTTGCTTCTGTGGAAGGTAAAAATCAAGTCCCAGGTGCTCAACCAGTAAGCTTGGCATTGTGGTGTGCCTCTATTTCCTGTTTCTTAGATGGCATTATCTGGCAACTTTTTATGGTATGAGGCGTCCCACAAGCCAAGAGTCGGCAAATAACAGCCTGCTCGTGTTTGTACGTAAACGTTTATTAGACCACAGCCCCTTGTTTACTGAGCAACTATGGATACACCTCTCCTACGAGAGTAGCTGTGACAGAGACTGTGTGGTTTGTCAGCTGGAAATATATACTATTGGATCCTTTCAGGAAGTTTGCCAAACCCACGTACAAAGCCCTTCCTCCATTAGAACAATGAGTAGGTCATCTGCCTGGACGTCAAAGACATAGCATCTTGGAAGGTGAGCTCACTCCATTTTACAGCCAGCCAGTTCAAGATTGCTCTCCAAAGCTGAGAGTGAGTCGTCATGGACCAGGAAAGGTTTTCTACAGCGGGCTCCGTGCCGAGCTTGGCCTGTAGGGACCCGGTGTGCGGTGGCACGCTGACAGAGCTCAGGCTCCAGCGGGACAAGCCCAGGCGCACTGGTGACACGCTGGGCAGCACAAAGACGACAGAAAGCATCTTAGCAAAATCATTAGTTTGGTACTGAAACAAAGGACACACTTCCATGAGACACAGAAATAAATTTTAATTCATTGAAAAGTGCAGCAGTGAACAGGGTCCTTTGAAGGGCACTTTCTAGGTCGAAGGACTGAGATGACAGAGCCAGGGCAGAGGGACGTCCAGGATGGGTGACTCAAAAGGTGGGGACGTAGTACAATCCAGTGGTGTGGAAGTGGCGTGCGCTCAGAGGGCTCCATGAACCGCCTCCCTCCCTCCCCCTGGCGGGTCGGCACAACCACGCCTTGCTGTCCACCAGGAGGGGCCCAGCACAGCTTTCTCCCTCTTCCTCCCATTTAGCTACGTAGACATTTAAGAACGCCACCACTCTATTGTGTGTGTGTGTAGCTATACAAAATATTTATTTGAAATAAAACCACCCTATTGTTTGTCAATTAAAAAGTATTTGTGACAGCACCATGTGTCAAACTCCAAGATGCTCACAAGGTTGCTCCCTACTTGGTAATGGAATTTTAGCGAGCTTCGTAGCAAGAACTCTTAAGGCAGAATCCCTACCCTTGGAGACGGCCTCCGCTCGCTCTTACTGGATTGGCTCTCCAGTGTTGTACTCCACAGGCTGCAGCCTGTGCGGCTGTGATCTGAGGTCTGTCTCTCAGGTTGATTTACAGGTCCCCAGAGCCCGCCCCCGACTCGAAGAGCAGAGTGCCAGAGAGGCCATTGGGCCACTGGTTCGTTCCCCTCTGGACAGCCCCTGCTTCTAGGAGCCACCAACAGAAGCCTGAATGGGGGATGCCGCAATCCCAGGCCGGGTTGGAGTTGGCAGCTTTTTATTTGGGAGTCACTGCGGCCCACCTTCAGTCGTGCTGACAGGCACCGAGACCGTGGGGGGCGAGAGTCGCTGCCCACTTCGACATTGCGCTGCCCAAAACATTCACAGCTGAGGTGCTCGCCTGCTACATGTCCAGAGAGCCTTACTGGTGTAGCAATAAACCCCACGGCTATGGGAAACTCGGGCAGCACAGTTAACTTGTGGCCGGGTTTCACCCACCAATGTGCTCAAAGCTCAACAGAAGGACTTCATGAAGCCAAAGCTACATCCACTTATTGCCAGAGTTGAGCAGGTCATAACCCACCGCTCCTTCTCCTCATTTGCTGCTCCACCAGGCAGGCTTCCTGGGCAGAAAGCAGTGGCTATCGGCTGGTCCTTGGGTGGCTGAGAGAGTACAGAGACCCAAGAAGACCTGATGGTGACGGGGATACTGAATGGGGGCCAGAGACTCCAAGAACTCAAGGACTTAAAGATGGAGCCTCCCTAGCTCAACAGTACCTTGTATTTTGCATCCAGGAAACACAAGGAGGATTTTTTACATCTTAACACAAATGAAAAGAATTGCAAGTGGCTGCACAAAGTCAAAACAACTTCACACATCAACCCAGGTGCCGTGCTGGGCAGACACTGCTCATCCTGAGGGCTGCCCGTCAACCTGCCAGCTTGGGAGTGCTTCTCCTGAAGCTATACCAAAACCCGGCCTTCCCACCCAACCGAGGGGCAGAATGAACAGGGAGAGGGGCGGTCGCCTGCTGTGGCCCGGGGTTCTTGGGATTCGCACCCGCTGCTGCCTCGGTTTCATCTCCGTAGCAGTTCAAGATCAGAAGCAAGCATACGAACCATGCCCCCAGGGGTTGGGTTGGCAGGGTTAGGATGTGCAAGCTGACCATAGGGTGATGGACAGGCAGGAAATGTCCCCTAAGAGTTTATGGATGGAAAAACGATGCTACTGCACTTGCTCCGGTGTTTTGTTTTTAAGCTGTGTTAGTATTTTTGGTGAGTGAAGGGGTCAATGTGAAATGCTTTTGTAAGTCCTCAGCTTTGAGGCCGAGGCATATGCCAAGAAAATGTTTTGGAACTTTTTTTTTTTTTTGCCCTAAAGTATTGCCATTTATCTGAGTAGATTTACAAGTTCAGACTTTGACATACAGGGTAGACTCAGGGATGGTGGCCCCGTGACAAAAGATAAGTGAGAAGAAGGACCTGGGGCGTGCTGATGACCGGTGGACTGGAGGGGCCCAGGGCAGCCCCACCCAACACGGGGGCCGAGTTCACAGTTGAACACATTGCACGAGGAAGTCAGCTGGTGGGGCTGCTTTTCCACACAGGACTTAACAGAAACTCTTCCAGGCGTGGTCTTGAAGACTAGCTACGGATACCTACTGCAATCACTTCGTCAGAAAGAGGCCTGCAGGGCTCCAGCTGCAGAGGCCGGGAATGGTCGCTACAGAGTCTGTTTCGAGAACCTTCGAGTCCTGACACTGCCGTGACTGTTGAACATAAGACGAGGGTCAAATCTGTACCTGGAGGGGGAAAGAAGCCACAAGGACCATGTGAACTCTCTTTCATCCGGAAGATCACTGCTTGGAAGGGATGGAAGGGATGGCAGGGCAGGCTGTAGGTAGACCCTGGGCATGTCATGGGAAGACAGCAGCCTGACAGAATTACAATGTAAAAGTGGAAGAGGCAAACAGGTACCATGAATCTTGGAAGGGAAGCAGATTTGGGGCGAGGTGGCAGAGCAATCTGTACGAAAAAGGGAAGGGAAGAGTGGCGGAAGGCCCTGCTGGCAGTTTCAATGTTTCTTTGCAGTGAGACACCCAGGCTGTGTTAGAGGACAGGCCAGGAACCACTCAGCCGGGACTTTGAATTTGGCTCCGGGCTGGGACCAGTTATTGGCCTGCCTGTCTACACACAGAAAGGTAATTCAAGGCAGTACTTGACACATAAAATACTATTGTTGACCCCTACTTTTAATTTCCAGGTCTCTGTGGCCATAGGTTCTAGACACAAGGTTTAACGATCACATTCTAAAATAAATACGCCACAACCCACATGTCTCTGCTTCTCCCCCATCCACTCTCGGCTTCACAGCATCCTTGAACCCAGTGGGTCTTCCCTGCCCCTTGTCATCGCCGTCAGGTTAGTCCTGGGAACTGAAGCCCTCCTTTCCCAGTGGAAGTCTCACGTTACCTTAATGAATGCAATCTTCGAGCAGAGATGAACGACAAGCCCCGTGCCCTCCCCCGCCATTGCCGTGGAGCCAATTCCAACTGGCAGAAACCCCACGGGGTCTCTGACATGGTCGGTCTTTGCAGGAGCAGACAGCCTCAGCCTCCACGTGTTGGGGGTGACGGTGGTGTTATCTTTCATACCTCCATATACCACAGTGGGTGTGTACGTTTTTGCGTCGAAGCGCTAACTTGCTTCCCGTCGTGCATATTTAGAGTGTTACATTTATCGGCAAGCCTATGCATCTCTGCAGTTGAGTTCACCACAGAATGAAAACAAAGGCACTTGCTCTTGGGAGCCCTGTGGATGGGCCAAAGGTTGCTTTACAGCCCCAGGTGCCACCCGCGCTGCCATATGGTCCCACGACAGACAAGCAGACCCAGGGAAGGAGAGAGTCCCACTGGGAGGGAGGACGGCGCGGCAGAGCCTCCAGCTGGAGCTGAGTGGCAGGGCAGAGGGCTGCAAGCTTCTGACCAGATTCAAGGCCAGCACAGATGGCTAATGCACTGAGACAGCAGAATGATACGACATGGCTCAGCTCAAGGGAAAGCAAGAGCCCCATCTGGAAGGCTCCCTCTGCCTCCTAGAGCGTGACGGCCAATGGCGGCCTGGCCTGGTGAGGTCATGGAAGGAAAGGGACACTTACCTGCGGTCAAAAACTCCTGGCGTGCGGCAGGTTGGTCCGGCACAGGACTGCAGCATCATCAGCCGGTAGTTCATCTTTCCCAAGAGCTCCGGGTCGATGGTTTTGGCGATGTTAGTTATTTGGTGTGGGTCTGCGGTCAGGTTGTAGACTTCCACGAACACCTACAGGGTAGGACAGCATGGAGGAAGAAGGGGAAAAGGGCCCGGCTGGGCAAACACTCCCTACAGGGCCGGAAGACAGCATCTGCTCTCCAGAGTTTCAAAGAGCCCTCACACAAAGGAGCATCTGTGGTAGGGTTGTTACCTCGGGCCCGGTTACAGTGCCCACATGCCGGTCAGGCACCCCCAGCACCCCCGGTCTGTGCCTTTGGCAGTCAGGAAGTGGGAAGGGCAGTTACTGGCCTGTATAATCCAAGCAGAGCCCAGAAGGCCGGGCCCCCAAATGGCCAAATGTCAGAAAGCAGAAGAGAGCATTTATCTCTGAAGAGAATTTCTGCCTTTTGAGAGTGATCAATCTATTGAAGACGGACACGGAACATTTCACCATTGTGCTGTTCAATGCTAGGTTTTCCCACTTTAACGATCACCTCTCACGTGGTGTGTGTCACCATGGTCCTCTGACTCACGGCATCCCCGTGGGGCCGATGACAGACCTGGCCACGAGTTTCTGGGGCCGTCATCTCTAAGGCAGCACGTGTCTTGGTCAGGGGTGCTCGGTGGGCTCAGATCACTGTCGCCCCACGGAGAGTCAAGGGCTCACTTGTGGCCACCGTCAGTGCTCTATGTCTGACGTGAGACTTGTCTTTTTTCTCTTTTACATTAGACATGTCTAGTGTAAGGATTTCTCCCCTCCAACGTGTTTGCTCTTCTCCAATTTGGAGTTAAATGCCAGGCTAGGAGAACATTAGGTAAATTTTGCCTAATTTTGCAAGGAGCTCCCCCTTACTGCTTAGAACCCCCAAACCAACCTCACGGCCCATGAATCGGTGCGGACTCACATCGACCCTATAGGCCAGGGTAGATTGCCAAGACTGCCACGCTGGACGGCAGCGGAGAGCTGCACTGTTCTCCTGAGGAGCAGCCGCCGATGGCTTCAAACCGCTGACCTTGCAGACCTTCGTGTAATCCCCTCTAAGTACCCCTAGGACTTCTTACAGAGTGCGAGTATCTACAATCGATTTGTAAATGGCACAGATCGCAAAGCAGCGTGGGCGGGCCATCGTGCAGGATGAGGGCTCTGTGAGGGGACGGGAGCCAAGTTTGCGAAGGCGTCTCGGGGGGAAGGAACTTGACCTAGGCTGAGACGGTGCTCCCCTGCCTGTGGTCAGGAGGGCGCTGGTGCTGCTAGCAGAATGGCAGAGTCAGTCAGTTGATTTGGCAAGACACAGGTCAGTCTCTTCCGGGGCGCAGTGGGAGGTGGGGAGGGTGGTGCTGCTAAATGGGGCAAGGTGAGCACTCGCTGCAAAATCACAAGTGCCTTCTGCCAGGCCTGACTGAGAGGTGCGCACGAACCCATCGGCAAGAACTCCCGAGGATGGCGCTGCTGGTTCTGCCGGGGAGCCCTACTGCTGACCCACTGAACACCAGCAGATCCGTCCAGGCTAGACACAGAAGTGTCTGACCAAGCTGGCGCTGGGATGCCGACAGGGCAGGGCCCATGGGGCTCACGCCTGCAGAGGTCTGTTCACCCGAAGCTGTCAGGGCAGCTGAAGACAGGTCAGAGCCATGGCATCCGGAAAAAGCAAACTGTGTGTCTAAATGGCGTGTGTCTGTGGCGTGGGAGTAGTGGCGAGAGCCCTCTCTGGAAAGGCCACCGATGGGCCTTGCAGGATGGCTTTCCTGACTGGAAGGACGCTTTGGATCCAGCAGAGCTAAGGCAAAGGTCGTTCGTGGGGAGCACCCGACAACTGCTCTTGTCACCAGCCCCGAAGAGTGAAGCACCGGCCAGACACATGGGGTGGGGGAAGCCATGGGGAGAAGGCTCCCTTACCTCCTGATCATCAAACTCGCAATACTGTAAGTCCCACGCGGCTGCCATGGTCCTGACGCAAGCGTAGGTGTTGTTGTACGCATCTTCACACACGCAGTCGGGGAAGCATTGCTGTGGGGACACGTGCCAGGTCAGCGAATGCGCTTCTCCCTCAGTAACCAGGCCTAGTGGCCTACAGGGGTGACCCAGCGGGGTGAAGGCAGACGTGCAGTTGGACAGAAGTTAGGAAGACTCTCACAGAGGAGGCAGTAGGCCAACCACGGTCGGAGGCTTTGTCAGATGGCTAACTTGACAGAATGGCGGCCTGCCAAAGGTGGTGACTCAGCTGACAAGGCCGGGGCTGAAGTGAGGAGAGATCCACATGCGGACAGGTGAGGCGCCTCTCGGGATGCCGCGGGACTGCCTTCCTCAAGTGGAGGAGAAGCCCAGCCTGGGGTTAGGTCCCAGCGAGCTTCCTGCACTTTCACACCAGTATTCAGATTCATCACCCTAACTTATTTCCTCGTGTCCCCCAGAGCCTGCCTCTATTACAGTTGGGTCCCTGTCTTTACCAGATTGTTGCACTGTGGTGTTAGGAGAGCGGACTCCATATCGAAGTTCATTCCCCACAGGGCTGGTTCTGCCTCCGTGACCAGCCTGCCTGCCACCAAAGTGAGACACTTGCAATGACATCACTGGTGGGAGTGGCCACTGATGCTATCCCTGAACAGAAAAATGCGGACACTGGAGGGGACAGGACCCAGGCACAGCTAAGAATACATGACTTATTAACAACTGGGAGATTGCAAAGGGCATCTTCGGACAGCATCTGGCCGTTGCATTTTCTGCATTACTGGCTTTACCTTAGTCCAGCTACTAACCATCCAAATCAAGTGACAAAGATGGAGAGGCAGAGTTCAGGTTACTCAGCACCTAGAGCAGGGCTTCTCAACCTTGCTAATACCGCCACCCTTTAATACAGTTCCTCATGTGGTGGTGACCTCCAACCATAAAAATTATTTTCTTTATTTTTCTTTTTTTGGGGCATCACTGCTCTCCGGTGGTGGGAGTAGGAGGCCCAGCCCCACTGCTGGAATTGAACCTCCGTCCCAGTGGGCCGCAGTCCCACGTACAACCACTATGCCACCGGGGCTCAGCCCCAAAATTATTTTCCTTACTGCTTCCTAACTGTAAGTTTGTTACTGTTATGAATCAGGTGACCCCTGTGAAAGGGTCGTTTGACCCCCAAAGGGGTCATGATCCACAGGTTGACAACTGCTGACCTAGAGCAACACAGCATGTGTTTCCAACGACAAGAAAGGCTGTCGCAGTCAACTCACGGATACTCCAGGGCCCACGGACGGGCAGGTTGGGTCGGAGACGTTGTGTCCTTCTCCTTGATATTCAACCAGGATATCCGATCGCCAGGTCAGGTTACCAGCTCCTCTCTGGAGACAAAAGGAAGGGGGTTGAGGTTAGGTAATGGACGCTTCCTGATGTGACGAGGATCCTAGAACTATCCACCCCATACAACTAAAGGGCTCCAGAGAAAGACTTCCTTGGGCTCTGCACTCAGAGACTGACAGGGCATGAATGACTCACACGGGTGCACATAAGGCCGCTGAGCCCGGCGTGGATGTTTACAGAGCCCTCCAAGTGAGGGTTCCAACACTGCACCGGCAGTCCCTCCCCGGGTCAGGAATGGAACCCAGCACGGAAGCGACGCAGGACTCAAATTCACCCAGCAGGCTGCGCAAAGCCCAGAGTCGGGTACTTAACATGTGCTGTACGCAGCCCTGGGGGTGTCGTGGGTATGTGTTGGGCTGTGGTCCACAGGGTCAGCAGTTCGAAACCACCAGCAGACCTGAGGGGACAGATCGGGCTTTCTACTCTTATACACAGTTACAGACTCAGGACCCGGGTCACTATGAGTCAGCGGAGACTTAATGCCAGTGTGCTTGGTCTTTTAGTTTACTACGTGCTCTACACAAACTGCTGCTAAGCTCATACCCCAAGAAGTTTAGAAGGCAGCAGACACAGGGAGTGTCTGAACACATGAAACACATATTCACTCAGATAATCGTCCTCCACGTGGGCAGGGTGGAAGGCGAGCAGCAGCACCATCTGAACGGGAGAGGGCAGGCAGACACGCGGGTGCTGACAGGGGGAAGGGGCTGTTCGGGAGGACAGGAACGCCATGAGAATGGGAGGGAAGCAGGTTTCCTGAGACCCAGCTATCAGAAAGAACGGGAAATGCCAGCTCCGGGGCGAGGCAGGCTGGCCCGCAGACAGGAAAAGGCCCTTCACGTTTCTGTCTGTGAAGAAGAGCAGGCATCGGAAGTCACAGGAGTTTGGGAGTGGGGAAGTAACACAGTCAAGCCCCCTGGTGTGCACTGGGCACATGATTAACGGCGGGCATCACCCACTTCTTCCAAATGGTTGCCAGGGTGTCAGATGCTGACTCGAGTAGAGAGGGCCTCCACGGCTGAGTCCACTGGGTTTACCCGGCTGCCTGTCGGCACGCAGAGCTGCACGCTTTTCTTCCTGGTTTGCCTTGGTCATCAAGGCTGTGTCTTAGGCAAGGCAGCCTAGTGAACTGATCGAAGGACTCAATGCAATTCCAGTCAGAAGCTGAACCTGCCTTTTTCAGGCCACCCAAAAAGTTGATTGTGAAGTTTCGGAGAGCAGAGCCATAGAAGAGTTTACGTTAGCACCTCTGACACTGGCTTTCGGTCACTTCCATTCTCCTGTGACGTGCCTCGTCACTGTCTGTCGTGAAGCAGTACAGCCCTCCCTAGAAGCGAGGGCGGTTTCCTCACTCTCCACTCGTATGTTTGCACACTCAGAGAAAGGCAGCTGGATGTCTTGCTAAGTTAACCAGATGTGTGAGGCCCAACCCAAGAAGGTAAGCCTTCACAAGTTGAATTTCTACATCCATGCGCTGAACCAAAGAGCTGTTTGGTTGTGTGTGTCTGGGCTTAGGGTTTTTAAAGATCGTGTACACAGAGGAACCATTTTTAAGTAGGATCGATGTAACCTGCTCAAAGGATTTCTATGGTTTTAAAAAGATTTTTATTTGCATTTGGTTTGTACACACTGTACTGTTTGGATGTCCTAACTGTGCCGCTGAAAGAAGGATGCTATTCTGAAAGGAGACCAGTCACTATCATTCAAAAGGGACCTTCCTATATAGAAATAAAAGCAGAATTAGAAGTTTTAAAAAAAAAGCGGGGATGATGACCCTTCCTCTGAAAGATATACATTGTCATCAGGAGGGACCAGGCCCTAGAGGAAGACATCTTGTGTGTGCGTCATTGAACGTTCGTGGAAGGCAGTGGGGCCCTCGAAGGCTGGGAGGATGGCAGACCGGACAGTGTTATGTTCTTTCAAAACACACACACACGCAAGGTCCCCACCAGTCAACACTGACAGGAGCAGAGATCTTGTGCCCATTTTCCCCTGTGACATTTACCTTACATTTCCAGAGACTCGTATATTCAAACTAATTTACCCTTCCCCCTTAGGCTGCAGATATTTCCCCAAGTTGTCCCTTACCTATGTTACGATGGCCCATCAGCCCTTTCTCTTAGCAAGCTGCTTCCCACCACCAGATCAGAGGAAAGGCCTATTCCTTTCTTCAACACTCCTTGGTTTTATTTACTCCAGAATCTTGGCCCAGGCCTAGCTGAGGATTGGATACTCACCAAAATGGGTAAGAAGGACATCCCATCCATCTGCGTCTTATTCAGATCGTAGCCTGCGATGTCCAAAATAGTGGGCCCCAAGTCAACGTTGGCGACGAGCATCTGTGGGAGAGAGGACAGGACAGTCTAGAACTACAGCCTTTCTCTTCCTGTTTCTATCAGTCGATCTTAACCATTAAAACCCCGGGGGAGAAAATGGCAACTGCCAGTCTCACCTGGAGCTGCCTCATTAGTGATTCATTCCAACATGGCTACCGAAGAAGGCTTGACTTTTTTTTCTTAATCATTCTTGCGGAATTGTGACTACTTTACAAACCACAGAATTAAAAAAAAATGAAGTTCTTGTAATAAATGGGGGGTGGTGTAAGTATTTTAAAATGTAGACACAAGAGAAAAACCACGAGTGCAACTTTTCCAGCGTTAGTATTATCCAGTCAAAACCAAACTCAAGCCCTTGGCTATCAAGTTTCCAACTCTTCGTGATGCTGCATGGCAGAACAGGACGCAGCTGGAACACAGTTCCACAGCTGTTACACAACAGTTCCACAGTTCCAAGGCTGTTACTCTTGTCATTCTTGCTGTTTGACTTCTTGCCGAGAATCGGGTGAAGGCTTCTGGTGCAGATCAGCTTCCCCTCCACACACCACAGTTCACACACGCTTTGCTTCGTGCCACAGAGCGGAATCCCCTCAATGGAGCATTTCATGAAAACTTTAAAAACAACTTCTTTTGGGATTGCCTTCCGTACATTTATAAGGCAAGAGGAAATGCCAATATATTTCATCGCTAGTGTCTTCTTGCTCTTTGCGGTTTTCAACTCATGGTGGCCCTAGGGGACCCCCATGTGGTTTCCCTCGCTGTACACTGCAGGCAGGAGTAGGCAGGCAGGTTTGGACCGCAGACCTTGAGAGGCAGACGAGTCCTGAACCCGTGTGCCGTCAGCGCCCTTTACAAAGCGCCCTAGGACCGGGTTCTTCAGATGCCGGCGCTGCACTTCACTTCCGTGGCCTCCTGGCGCTATTGCGGTCTCCAAGGAGGCTCACTGGCCCCCGAGCTCCTGGGATCGTTTCTCACAGTGACGCCCAGCCAACAAGTGTGTCTAGCTGGCTTTGAAGGCCACGGGAAACCTACTCTAGGAAGACAACTGTAAAAAAGGCTTCTTTGAGCAGCACAGCCCTTCAGAATGCCTCTCAACAAGCACCCGACGAGTTACAGACACGGCCCTGCTTTCGTGCTGCCCCGTCTTTGTTCTGTATCCAGAGCCTAGCCCTGTGCTGCTGAGGGTCACCCCAGAGGGCCACGTGTGCGATGGCAAGTGACTCAGTGACCACTATAGGGGAAGAAGACAGGGCAATGCTCTGATGCCTCTTACCTGACAAATGGGAACACTGCATAGTCAGTAAGGGATGTACAAAGTAAGGAAGAGGTTACATCTCTGAAAGGTGACGTTTTATAGTGATGTCAGACTTCAGTTTGGACCAGCCATCTTGCAACGAGCCAGCTCCAGGATTGGACAGAACCTAAGCCAAGGCCTAGAAGCAACTTGATTGTGGGCTCAGAAAGATTCGTGGTGGAGAAGCCCCAGAGAAACCGTGGGGAAGTGAGACCCAGAGGGCAGGGGGTGTTCCCTGAGCATGCACTCTGTGAGCGGCGCCGACCCTCATTTGCTCCTCACGACAAGCCTAGAAGGCAGCATTCCCCCCTATTTCACAGATGAGGATGTGAGTGAGACAGGCTTACTGAAAAACAGCCATTTGCCCAAAGGAAAGCATCAAAGATGCCGAGGGAATGGAAATCATCTGGAGAGGGGCCACACTGGCCTCCACCAAACGAAACCAAGCCACTTTTCATTTAAAACCAAGTAGCAAGTATGCATGCTCGAATGGACAGGGAAGCGTGTCCCAGCACTGGTCAGCAGGGGCCAGGTGTGCTGACGGCCAGGCTGGTGCAGGGAAGGTGGCAGTCACATAGCTCCTGGCTCCGAATCAGTGGTCAACTCTGCAGCTGTCAGGATTACCCACTCGGAGGAGCGGCAAGCCATAAGCGGCTGAGAGAAAAGGAAAAGGAATCCGTCAAGTGTCTCTGGAGATGGCACAGGACCCGAGGCTACAGATTGCCTTCCCGCCTCACAGCTCCCAGAGAAACTGATGAGCTTGGGAGGGGCCCAGGGAGAGCTCCAAGCAGGCAAGGGGAGGGATGCTGGAAGTCGGGCTCCGTGCTAGCTCCAGACCGCGCTCGCCCACGGATCAGGGTGACCCCTGCATCTGCAGGGAGGCCCTCGGCACAAGCCAGATGGACACTTCCTTTGCATAGGAGCTCCTGACCCGGTGAAGGCATTTTTCTTGGTGGCAGCGCCCACAGGCGTGCAGCGTGAGCTGCGCCGGCAGGGTTTCAAAGCTGTGTACTTTCAGAGGGGTCTTCGGGGGTTGGGGGTGGGTGTTGGATTATTTGCACTGCTCAGACCCCAAGGCAGGTTTATGAAGAAGGCAAAAGGGGTGAAGAGCAAAGTAGCATCTCTTCAGAGCGAGAAAATGTGCATTGGCAGTCTCCCCAGGAGCTGCTTCAAGAGCTATGGGTGGGGAGGTGGGAACCTCCATCTAATGCTGCGGTGGGCGACAAGAAGCCCGTCATACATTCCTTCTCCACCCGGAAAACCCCACTCCTTACAGTGTCGATGGAGTCAACGAGAGGCTGTGGAGTTCAAATGAGAGCAGCGGGCAGCACTGGACGGGCAGCTCTGACCTCACACGCATTATGAGTTCTTCAGCCGGGAGCTCAGAGGCTCAGGGTAGGGCACGGGAGAGCCCCCATTTAAGAACGGCTCTTGCTCGCTTGCTCCCGGCTGAATTCAAGGCTTCTGGCGGGCTGTGTTCGCATGGGGAGACATTGACATGTACTGTGGACTAGGAAGGCAGTATAATGGTTACACATATACATCGGACCCAAGGGCCACTGAGTTAATGAAGGGGGTCCTGTGACTTTTTTTAGCTAAGCAAGCTTGGGAAACCATTTCTTTTCTGTACTTCAATGTCTTCGTCTCTAAAAGGGGGGTAGGAATCCCCACTGGAAAAGGTGGTTCTCTTTCGACTCCGTCTTCCCCACTCGGAGGTGCCCATCCTTCAGGGGGACCCCTCCAACCAGCGTCTGCTGCAGGCTGGCACTCAGGATGAGCTCCAGGTGAGGGCCCACGACTCATGTCAGATCTCAAAATGGCTTCTCACTGTGCAGATGCGACTCTGAAAGGACAAAGGAGCCTTCTGTGCCCTGAGCATCGCCCGACATGTTCCCTTCACCGAGTGCTTACTGATGTCCCTCACACACCACATTACAGCTGCCCCCCAGCTTCGCCCCAGCTTAGGAAAGCACTCTTAAGAGTGCAAGGTCTTTGCCCCAGTCCGGTCAGACTTGATACTCAGAGGGCGCTCAGAAAGGGACTGCCTTCACAAACGTGAGCGCCGTCAGATTTCCCTGATGGGCTGTAGGCAGCTCTCCGCCAGGAGCCCTGTGCGGGAGCCCTTTCAACTCAACTCTAATGTCCAGCTGGTATTTCTGCGGGGTACAACACCTGGCTCACTGTGAAACCCACTTGGCAGTTTGGGCTTCACGTATGTACATGCTCTTGCGTGTCCCAGAGCTCAGACGGAAGCTGCTGTCTGGTGGGACGTCCTTACTCCCAAGCATTGGAGATGAGGTGCCCATGGTTAGAGCCCAGGGCTTTGTGCTAGGACCCAGTGTGGGCAAACTCGGACACCCCTGGCCCGTGCTTCTTGGGACGGCTCTAGCACAGGGCGGCAGGGGACCCTTAGGAAGGCAGACACGAGTTCTCTAGAGCTGACACCACAGTCCCAACAGGGCACTCAAGCACACCGACAGCCTCTTCCCTCCTTCCGGCAACTAATGAAAGGTCAGACAAACAGCGCTCGTCTCCCGTGCATCTTCACAAGATACTCGGATTCGCCGGCACGGTCAAGTCAGCCCCAAACCCGGCTACGGCTCAGGAACATCTCTAAGTGTTAAAAATAAATAAATAAAGGGCAAGTGGCGGGTCTCTGTTCCAGACCAAGAGAGTCGACAGGAACAACCCTCCTCCCCTGCCCCTATGTTACCCTGGCACTTACCGTGCTCCATTTTTTTTAATTTCAGAGGGCAATTTTGATGCCCAACCTGCTTGCGGGTCCCTGTTCTTGATTACGTAAAGATCTAGTTTCACAAGATGAACAACAGCTACTCACGCTAGCGTGGTGGGTATCACTAGGGGAGGAAATGTTAACAGGGGCTGCAGGAGCAGGGAAGAGTTTGAACAATGGACTGACGGTTTCCAAGACTAACCATCACACTTACAAGGTCTTAAGCTGACTGGCCCTCACCCTCACACACAGTTTCTTCTGAGAATGCATGCCTTTGTTTTCTGGGTAAGTGCCTACTCCACTGTCTTGTCAGGCACGTACCTTGCTTGTCTGATTTGGTTTGATCCCAGGTCCCCGGACCAAGAGTGGAACTTTGATGTCAAACTCATACAGCTGCCGCTTGTCTATTGGCAAAGAAAACTGTCCTGTAAGCAAAGCAAACAAGGTCAAGGTGGAGGGAAGGTAGAAGGACTGACCACATTTTGCTCAAACGGCTTCGCTTTACTGATTACACCGTTTTGAGGGCAAGCTTACATTTGTCCAAGTTCCTCTTTAGATAAATGCCTACAGGCACTTCCACTAGAACAAATGGTGCGAAAAGAACATGGGTGGAACATGGGTGGAACTCTCGTTTTACTATGGCACTCCACCTTGGACACAACCAAGTGAGGCTACTCGAAAAACTGCCATATAAAAGGAAATGAAACCGACTGTTGGAACCAGCTGCATTTTAAGCTAAGCAAATAGTGGATGAAATGAAGTTACTCTCTGAGGAATTCCAGTTAGCAAAGGCAAAAGGAAGGACGGGATGAGAGAGTCAGTGTTTTGCAGCTTTTACAGACACCCTGGACTTAGCCAACATTCATCAATGGAAAGTTAGCTGTAGAAAGGCTCACAGGAAGGGCTCAGACTGGCAACAACTAACTGAGCAGCCAGTCCAACTCTGAAACAGTGGTTCTCCACCTTCCTCATGCCTCGATCCTTTAATACAGTTCCTCATGTTGTGGTGACACCCCTCCCTCCAACCACAAAATTAATTTCATTGCTACTTCCTGTCATTTTGCTACTGCTATGAATCAGGGGATCCCTGTGAAAGTGTCACTTGACTCCCAAAGGGGTCGCGCCCCACTGGTTGAGAACCACTGCTCTAAAATCCTCTGCCAGAGGATTATTCCAACCGTACAGGACAGAGTAGAATTGGACTTTTGGGTTTCCAGGATTTTCGTAAATCTTCATGGGAACAGAGAGCCTCACCTTCCTCCCGCAGGGCAGTCGGTGGATTTACACTGCTGACCTCGCTGTAGCAGGACAACGTGTAATCCACTATGCCACTAGGGTGTAGCATCCCTGTATGTAAGGCAACCGGGTACCAAAGCCCGATGCTGTGATGCAGTACACAGGAGGCAGCAGCATCACCTGTGAAGCATTCTAGCCTGAAATGACACATTTCTATCAAGTTTCCAGATCTGCCCAGCGCAAGAAAACAAGGTGTGCACAGATGACACATACACTGAGACTACAAACAGCCACATTCACGATACTAGGGTGTGCTAAAGCACAAAAGACTCACTATTTCCAGTTAGTCTGTGGTACAGTGAAAGACAAGAGAGACTGCAATGTGTGCACATGTATACATGTAACAAATGTGTACATCTGTCTGTTTCCTGATACAAATAAACCGCTAAAAGAAAAAAACCAAGTAAACCTTGAGTGTGTTCTGGGCATTAGATGATACCACGAAACGAGCATGGATTTTCCTAGGGTGGATGTAGTAGTAGGCAGAGTAAGAATGACCCTGTCAGCTGGATGGACAGGCACATGTTGACATGTGGAAGCACATAATGCCTGATGTTTGCTTCAAAAATTTCTAGCAAAAAAAAGAAAGGTAGAAAAAATAACCAAAATGGGTCACACGTAGGGGAAAACTTAAAGGATATAAAAGAGGTTATTTTATTAGTCTCGACTCTAACAAAATATGTACTATAATGCACAAATGTCTAATATAGCTGTCACACGATTCAGACTCCTAACGACCTGATTACAGGGTTTCCGAGGCGGTAGGTATTTACGGGAACAGAAAGCTTCATTTTCTCTGAAAGGGGGGGTGGGGGTGGGGTTTGAACCTCCACTGTGGAGGTTAGCAGTCCAATGCTGACATGACAGGGTGGGCCACGCTAGTTACATTCAATGTATAGTTGGGGACTAGAAAAATCTTCAGCACAGAAGGTCCAACTAGAAAGGCAAGAGTAAGGGTTTGACTCACTGACTCATACTGCACTTTGGAGGAGAGGGGAAAATCATCCAAAAGTCCAATTTCACAGCTGAGTTTTCCCCCACGACAGTCTCCTCCTGTCTTCCGTAGGCAGGGTCATCTCTACTCTCTCAGTTCTCTTTTAGCCCTGAAATCAGCTCGCACACAGAGAACACCTGATTCCTAGAGCCCCGGACACAGCTCGTAACACGGAAGGGACTCTCCGTAATGGACCTCCGGCCCTCTCATGGGAGGGCTGATGTCAAGTCTGCTGATCTCTGGCGTGGCCCTGCTATTAAAGGACTCAAACTGCCCGCCGGTGCCACTGGCTGGGTGACAGTGGAGAAGCGCACGCCCCAGAGCACCTCCCGTTGTTCCGCCTCTCACCTGTGTGATAGCCGTTGTCTGACGTATAGAAGATGTACGTGTTGTTGAGCTCCCCGTTGTACTCCAGTCTCTTGATCAGTTTCTCCACGAGGTCATCAACGGAGAGGAGTGTCTGCCACCTGGATGGGACAGCGAGGGGGGTCAACGGTGAGTTCAAAGGCAGTGGATGGGGTACCACTATCTCCATCCAACCCCCCCACCCCCAAAAGAAACAAGACACTATCCTCACACACACTGCCAAGTTAAAAACAAACAAACAAACTGAATCCCCTTCCCCCGAGCGCAAATCTCAAAAGCTCTCCCTCTTCATCCTTCATTGTAATAACAACAAAGGCTGCAAACTACAGAACACAGTTATTCCTCTTCAAAGTTAAAGAACTGTATCCCAATGAATAAACGAGCCCTTTTCTCACAGCCAGCTGACTGTGACAAGAGCCGTCATCACGGGCAGAAAAGTGAGTCGCTCAGTGCTGATTCCTCGATTCATGCAGGTGCATCTGTGCTAGAGCAGAATCTAAGCCTTTGGATCTGTTATTAAATATTTGGGACGATCTCTCACCAAATGACCTTTTTAAAGGCACAGAGGGGAAAAAAGTTTGTAGTATTCTTCAGCAGGCCCCAAGAATGGATCGCTTTACTCGTTCCACAGGCCAACTCATGAATGCACAGAAACGGCACCTGCCTCGTGACATAGCAGACCAAATCAGTGGCCCCTCGCCCCCCACACTCGCTTTCCTCTGATCTTTCTTCAAGATAACCCTGTTCGTGACCTGATTAGAGGATCCTCACAGACCACACAGACTGAGAAAGTAACGGCTCTTACCTTCCCCTGAACGCATTATCTAGAAACTGTATTGAAGAATTACTCATTGGGGTCTTGGCTTGCCTAATTAGCCAGTGCTTGTTCTAAAATTTAAAAGGGAAACATTTTTTTAAGTCAGTACCAAATCACCAGCAAACTACCAGAGTTGATCATGCAAATGATTGTTTTAAACGTCAGCAAAAAAGGATCAAGAACTGGAACTTGTTGTGCGCAACTCCCTTCCCTCCCTGGTGTTGCTAAGGTTCTTTTCTGCAATTTAGCTCTACGGCATCCCTCGTGTCGCAGCTTGAGCCTGCCACTCCGCAGCCCAATCCAGGGCCTGCCTCCTTGGCGAGCACCGTTGCTAAGAGATTTCATGACTGACACTGGGAAACCGCTGGCTAGAAGGTCAGCTTGACCCCTCTGGCCCTGGGCTTTGGGTCTACTATCGTCTGAAATGAGTACAGATCCACCTTCTCCTTCTCTGAGTGACGCCCGGATAAGCCCTGGTGCCATCTGCCCTGTATTTTCCTACCCAAGATATCAATTATGCTAGAGCCCTGAGAGACATTCCATCCTAAGACTGCCCAGACATTTCAAGTCCCTGCCATTGGAAGGATCAACAAGAGTCTCAAGTCTAGATCAAAATTTTCTAAACCAGGTATTGCCACATGCCATTAGTGCTCTCCTACTGGCAAGAGCACCAGCCAGCATTTCCTACCCCGTGTCCCTCGTCAGTGAGGGCAGTGTTACAGAGCCGATCCCCATTAGCAATCCACAAGACCAATGTTGCGTGGTTTCCAGCTTATTTGGCCATCTGTTAACTTCTTTTGAGAACAGTTGTCTAGTTAATAAAACCCAACCACTCAGCTCTCGACTCGCACAAACAAAGGCTTCCTTATGAGGTGCCAGGTAGCACATGGGATGCATCCACATACTTTAACCCAGAGAATGGTCTCCCGAGGGATCCTGATTTCTCACCTTTGATGGGAAAATGGAAGTCAAACATTTTGTTCAGTCTGAAATGCGCGTGGTAGCACATCTGACCCAAGGCTCGCCCTGTCTACAACCTCACAAGTAATTAATGACACTCAAGTTGATGGCAGGAAGCAAGGCAGGAAGGCGCTCTCCCTCAGAAGCATGGGAGAGCCTGTATGCCTGTGCCAAAGGACAGGAGAGTAAGGAACACGGGAGGCAGATACTTCGGGTGTTCTGGCATGTCCCTAACCTTGGCCTTCTTTCTCCAATGACCCTCCCTCCCCAACCATACTGCACCGTCACCTTTCTCCTGCCTATGCTTCAGCCTTGACAAGAGCCCCCCGTAGGCCAGCCAGCCCCACGAAACGTGCATCAGGCACTGCCAGGTGGGAAAGGAGCTGGACTAGAGAACCTGAGTGACACCCCTGGGAACAGGGAAGATGGCATTTCCTTAACATTTCCTGGGCATTCTCCAGCTGCTCACCAGATGTGTGGCAGGAACCTGAACCCAGAAGCAAATTGAGATATCTATGACACTAAGGATGGATGCAATTAGCTCTAAAAGGTCTTGAAACCAACTACATGGCTTAGAGGCTTCCCGGCAAGTGCATGACACAATGGGAAGGTTGGTGTGGTAAAGGAAGCTACCGTTCCATGGATGTTGAAGTTTTTGTCTCTTGGTGCAAAGACATTCTGGAAGCTCTTTTGGTACTGGGGTGCCGCTGTCCATGGCGAGTGAGGTGCTGGAGTGGAGATCATCATGAAGAACGGCTCGAAGTTCGACTTGTAGTCCAGGAAGTCCAAGGAGACGTTGGCCTGACACACACAAAGGTTCGTCATCTCCTGCCCTCCCCAAGTACTGAAATAAACCTTCTCTGGTGAACAGTAGGTACGGGGTCATATTAGCCTTTTAACTAATCTTACACACCATCTTGAATCATGTACAAGTGTGCTGTTATAACAAATACATTTTGTTGTTTTTTTGTGTGTGGGCATCACTGCCCCCTGGTGGGAGTAGGAGGCCCGAGCTTGCTCTTGGAGAGCCGCTGCTGGATTTGAAATGCTAACCCTGTGGGTTGCAGTCCCTCACACAACCACTACGCCACAGGGGCTCAGCCCAACAAATACATTTTGAAAAACATAAAACTCCCAGCCATCGAGCTACTTCCAATTCACAGTGACTCTCTACAGGATAGGAAAGAACTGCCCCGGGGGTGGCAAGACTGTAGCGCTTTGTGGGAGTGGAGAGCCTGTCTTTTCCCATAGGGGGCGCTAGCATTTCCTTTGTATGTAACTGCTGACCTTGCAGTTGACAGCCCAATGCATAGCCAGTAAGTTGTTAAAATCTCGATTTCACATGATCTAGACATGATTATGCTTTCCCCTTATGAAAACAAGTGGTAATGATTTGACATAAGAACGTATATTACTGCAAATTAAACTGTACCACACTCACACAATTTCAGTTATTTGTTACACACACACACTCTGAGGAACTCAGGCACTCGTGACAAAACCCTTTCTTGCAGCTTGTGGGTAATGCTGGGGTCAAGGAGGGGGAGCTGCTACAAAATAAAAGCTCTAGCTAAAAGGATTTATTGCTGGAATCTCAAGCATGTTTGAGCTGAGCCTGGCTTATATGCAAGGAAAAGCACCTCTGTGCATTTGTAACCAGTGGGAAATACTCTGTGGCTGTTAGACCAAGCTACTGTGCACGTGCATTACCCGTCGGGAACAGCGAGAGCACAGGTTTTCTGGGCAGTCTTCAGCCAGCCGTGGGCGGGACCCCTGGGACGAGCGCTTCAGGAACTCACCAAGACATCTGTCAGGTAGTCGACGCTGTAGTTCTCACCATGCTTCCGCGCCTTTCCGTTGATGGAGAGGGTATAATTGTAGTATTTAGAATTCTTTTCCTAGTTAAAAAGAAAACACAACAAAAAGCTGAGCCCTGGTGGCATAGTGGTTGTGTGCAGGACTGCAGCCCACAGTGTTGGTGGTTCAAATCCAGCAGCAGTTCTCCAGGAGCAAGGCTGGGCTTCCTACTCCCACCAGGGCAGTGATGCGTGGGGAGGGAGGGGCAGGTGGGGGGAGAGAAAAAAAAGAAACCTTTCGCAACAAAGTGAGCTAAGACTGATGCTCATGAAGGACTGCTGGGGACAGCCTCAGTCTGGATGTCACCAGTAAATGTGAATTAAAAAACCCAACAAACAAAAAACCCCAAAAAAATCCATGTGAGATTTATTATGAGGGTAACATACAACATGGAAATCTGGATCCAGGCTCAGCCATCCACTGTTTGAACCGTGGTAAAATACAAAACCGAGCATGACCCAAGTCTGTCCCACATTCGAGTTCATGTCCCATTCACTGGGAATGCCGGAATTTAAAAGCCAGAGAGGATCAGACAGAGCAGCACACTGGGCCCCACCTCGGAAAGGACCTGGAGGGCTGGGTACACTCGCTCCTTGCAATCATCACCACTCACCAAGGCATACCAGTAACTCCAGCCCAGGGGCACGTGCTCCAGTCCTCCAGCACCAGGGGCTCCGTACTGAAAAGCAAGATATGGAGGACATTAGCAGTCTCTAAACATAACCAGAGGGCAGGGCAGGGGAGAATAATAACCATAAAGAAGAAACAGGAATTTTTCAGCATGTTTTCTGATCGGTGCGGGTAACACAGCAATTTTCTCAGGCAGTATAAGTAGACAGTATAAAAATTCATCAAGACAAACAATCCATTTCTATTCCCAGTGACCCTATGGGTTTCTGGGACTGTAACTCCCCCCACACCCCCACCCCAAGTTATAGGAGTTTTTTAATGTTTAAATAACAGCACACACAAGACCAGGCAGAGAAATCCCCAAGGAAATGATGGGCACATTTCGCTGCTATCAATTCTTTGGTCCTTCATCTTCTAAGGATTTAGATGTTTTTCTATTTGTGCCACTAGGCATTTATTGTGACCACACAATCCAAGTGTGAATCGTGTTTTTTATCTTTTAATAGGACACCTCCCCCCCCACCCCGCCCCGTTCCTTTAACTGGGAGGGAGTGGGTGCTCAATGTCTTCTCAGAGTCTATTTGGCCCTAGTTGTTCCACATATTGTTTTGTTTTGTTTCCCCTCGCGTCACTGCCCTAGTGGGAGTAGGAAGGCAAGCCTTGTTCCTGGAGAGCTGCTTCTGAATTTGAACCATCAACCTAGTGGGCCGCAGTCCCGCACACAACCACTACGCCACCAGGGCTCAGCTCCACATATTGTTGTTTTTTTTTTTTTTGGGGGGGGGGGAGCATCACTGCCCTCTGGTGGTGGGAGTAGGAGGCCCAGCCTTGCTGCTGGATTTGAACCTCCAACCCAGTGGGCCGCAGTCCCGTGCACAACCACTACACCACCAGGGCTCAGCCCCCACATATTGTTTTAAAATCAGACTGTAACTTGGTCTTCCAAAAGTCTTGGGATTGTGCTCAATCCCGGGCAGCAGTCCTTCTCGGTGTTAACCAGTCTCCAAAAGGGGAGGATGCCACTGGCTTCAAGATAACGGAGAGGGAGTTTCAGCAAACTCAGGACCACTGGCAAACTGCACAGAGGCAAATCTTGTCAGTAAGACACCAGCTCCTTCAATTAAAGCTGGGAGAATGCTATCCACTGGGGCTAGC
>PVJH01031389.1:0-23819 GCA_004026705.1 Nesogale talazaci
ATCATTCAGCTTCTCTGACAATTGGCTCAGCATACATATGGAATGAACATGGTGAAAGGATGTAATCCTGTAACACACATTTCCTGATTTTAAACAAGTATTCCTTAAGTTCGCTTACTTTGAAATACAACTATATAATTGTTTATAATTCCCAAATGTATGACAAATAAAAAATTGTATTTAGAACCAGAAGACAGTCATAATTTTCTTATTCTTTTTTATAATTTTCTTATTCTTCTCACTAATTTGAGTCCCAGTGTGCCCTGTTCCAGAGATGTAAAGATCACCTACATGAATAGAGCTGCTTCCAAAACTTAAAATGTTTGTTAGGGTTCTGTTGAACTGAAGTTCCACAGATTTAATTAATTCATTAAATATCTCATAGACATGAATAAACAATATCTGAGGACCCTGATTATATGTGGGGCATAGTGACAAAAGTAAGTCACTGTTCTGCTCTAGAACGGTTTGATTGCTGCGGAAACAGCTCAACACAAAGCAATATAGTTGTCAATACATTTGGATCCCTATGGTGTTAGCAGAGAATAGAAAATGGATTGAAACAACTTAATACTCAATAGACTTATCAGAATGCTTGACTGTTTCATTAAACATTCCAAAGGAAATGCTTATTATATCCACACAACTTTGTTGTAAAACCCTCAAGGTCTTAAATAACTGGTACAATAGCACTTACAAAATGCAACTGCATCTACAGGCAAGCTTCTCCTTTGGAATAAGGTCATTTAAACTCTACGTATCAATGATGGATTGTATTGTTTTGCCAATCATCGGGGCTCCAAAAACTGCTTAAGCCAAATTCCCATTTAGGAAATGTCAGAGATATGTTATCTGGCCCCCTCAGAAAAGTGTTCATTTTTAGTAACTGACCCATTTGCTGAGCTGCATAAAGGAATTTTACTTCACAGAGTTAAATGTGGTTCAGGACTATAAAGTCATTGGAACATTTTCCTCATTTTTCAGGTGAGACGCTGACACTTTGGGAGGCTAGATGGCTTGCTAACTTGCAACAAAAAAGGAACTTAATCCATTATCACTGGGTGCTTGTCCAGTACTGCCTCCACCATATCTTGTTTCCTTGACACCTTCTCCAATGTAATTTCCCCATTATTAAGCAACTCAGCATGGTCCGTTAAGGAATCCCTTTAAAGATTCCCCCTTTTGGAGTCAGTCGTATTTCAAGTTCACGTGAACAGGTTTTCCAAGCAAAGTTGATAGGTCTTGGATGAACACCAGCAGGATCTCTTCTCCTTTTGTGACATCTTTCCTGTGAGAGATGTTTGTTATCCTGTCTTGAGTCTACCCAAATACTGTCTCCAGATTTAACATGTAAAACTTTTGAAAAAGGAAACTATAAGAAAGGTGTTGTGCTAGGCACTCTGCCTTATTATCACCGCCAGCTCCACCAATATTGGAGGAGTGAGTTTGAGTGTGTACGACCATATGTGCGCTTGTGTGTGAGATTGTAACTAGTGTCGTGAGATTGTAACTAGTGTCATCCACCCAATTCTAATTCGCTGTGACCTGACAAGACAAAGTGGCACTGTCTCCAGGGTTTTCCAGGCTGCAATGGTACAGCATCTGATGACTGTATCTTTGTTTCACAGCCAGGCTGAGGAGCTTCCATTAGTAGCTGAGGACTTAACCTCAGTGTAGCCAACCTCCTAGTGAGACTGAGATTTAAGTAAATGGCTCAGATCACAGAGCTATTAAGTGGTAAACCTAACTTTTGTGTTTCTTTAGAACACATCAGATTACTAATCACAAGCACGTAAAACTCTCCCTTAATACAATACGTGCTTTCATACAAAAAAAAAACTCACATCATGTATGTTTAATGCTTTACTTACAAGCGACAGGACCATTTTTATTTTAGTTTAGTTTGTTTTCAAGACTATGGGTTTGTACAGGAGGTGACCAGATTGATTACAAGTCAAGATCTCAAATGCTCAGGACAGCTTTCTCCAGAGGCAGGCATTTTTCTGACCTTCAATTTCTCAATCCAGCAGTCCCTTGACCTCTGCTCTTCTGGTTTATACTCGTTTTTTAAATACATTGTATTCGTGTTTTGTTTGTGCCTTGGACACTTTTTTTTGCTTTTGTTTGCTTTTCAGCAGTTCTATTGATATATAATTCACGTACCATACAATTACTGTTTCAAATAGAGTGAAGCGTTTTGCAATCATCACCACAATAAATTTTAGAACACTGTGACCAGCTCCTCAATTCTCCCCAGTGCCTTGTGATAACCCTAAGAAGCTAGCCATATAGTCACTGTCTTTAGATTTAACTATCTTGCATTTTGTATAAAGAAAATCATACATGCACTTTTTAAAAAAGTGTTAAAACACATAGAACAGAGAAAAATCTCAATCCATAAAAAAGCAGAGACTAATAAAAACTAGAAGAAATTTAATATGTTAGAATAGATAAGACCTTAAGTTTTTAACTTAAAAAGTTCTTTCTGCTGTGTGAACTCTGGTTACATAAGGTACTCCACGCTGCACTACCAACCTAAAGGTCAGTGACTCAAACCCACAAGGCGATCTGCAGGAGAAATAGGAGGCTGTTTCCTCCTACCAGGAATCCTGGGGCCATAGTGCTTAGCAGTTTTGCTGGCTCCAGGAGAAAGACAGCACTTTCTGTTAACAGTTACCGTCTTAGAAACTCAGGGGGCAGCTCGACCCTGTCCTATCAGGTCATCATGAGTCTCGATGGCAGTGATTTTGGTTTAAGTAGTTTTTCCTCCTGCCAAGATTCACTGCCTCAGAATCCCAAAGGGACACATCAACGCCACCCCACAAGGTTGTTACTCTCAGAACCAACTCGAGGGAAATGAGTTTGAGTTTGATATCTGCAGGAGCCTACTTTACAGTGCACGGGGTCTGAAAGCAAAACTATTCAATGGTCTGAGGGAATTCAGAAAGGGTTTAATTTGTTTGAGACTCTGCACATGGATTTTGCGTTTTCACTATCTTCTGAAAACTGGGTGCTCACAATTTAAGTTCTAATACAATTCCCTCCTCTGGTCTTGCAAGTTATTATTTATAATCCTTGGGGCATATGGGCTGGTGTGCTTGCTTGGAACACTTTTTGAGGAAAAGCTTTATGAATAAATTTTACAAGTCATAACCATTTTAAAATGACCAAATCTTAGGAGGGAGTTAGATGGTCTCTAATGACTCTACCATTCGATGGCCTCAAAAGCAGGGATGAGTATCATTGTCAAAGCTCCTTGAGTATTGTCAATGTCATAGATTGATATTCCTGCCAATTTCAAGTTCAGAATTGGCATACAATTGCTAAAGTCATCAAAAAATATACTTCAAGACACTTTGTCTCTCCCTTAAAAAGATTTTTTAGAAAATATATTACAAAGATAGATCAGGGAGTAATCAAAAACTTAGTTTTCAATTTGTGGACATTGCATTATTACCACTAAAATGTCAATGATTTCATACTTAATCCACCTATTACATAATATAATAAAAATTCACTGGGAGTGTGGGTTGGGAGAGGCAATAACATTAGGATGTTACATCATTTTTATGCCGTGGCCAACACAATGACTGATTTCACATTCATTTTCTTTGCCTTTATTGATCTTGCTGCATGGATCTACACAATCACGCTAGAGATATTAGCCTGCCTTACACTGCAGTGACCCCTACAAACAACACCAATTCTCACACAACTTCAGCCGAGTATTTCTAAGAACTAAATATTTGAGAAATCTATTTAAGAGAAGCCTAGGTGCTGCCAGGTTGATCTAAAATGTGGGAGTTAGTCATCTCACCCACCCACTTCTAGCTACAGGAATAGATAGGCTGTGGAGGCCTATGGAGATCATGAACAAGGGGGAGTGGGAAGGAAGAAGAATGATAATGGAATTTTACCAGCATGTATGAAAATTTTACAGAAACTATTTTGAAAACAAAAACCAGCAATAGAAAATATGTCAATAACTTTCCTAATGTGTCTACAGCACACTTTACTCTTGAACACTGAAAATATTTCCGATTCTAATGTAAACCACTGTAGCTAAAATAAACTATTGGCATTGAGTCGATTCTGACTCATCCTTTTATTGGCTATCATCTTTTTTGGAGGTTGATTGCCTGCCCAGGTTTCCATTTCAACAAATGGGAGGGTTTGAACTGCCGGCCCTTAAGTCAGTAGTCAAGCACATACTTGGTTGCCAAAATCAGGGACGTAAACGCAAGCGACTCAACTAGAACAAGTCTACGCAAGGTGCCCGAAGAACCGGATTTGCTTCTTTACTCGTACCCACGCTTCCAGCAATCTTCATGTACAATTTAAAATGAAGAACCTGTTTCCACACCTGTCATGTGAAATCTGTATGTCTCATCCTAGTATCATCACACCTCCCAAACTCACTGCCATCGAGTCATTTCTGACTCGTGGGGGCCCTGCAGCACAAGGAGGAACTGCCTGTGTGGTTTCCGAGGTGACAGCATTTGACAGGATTAGACAGCCTCCTCAGTAGCTGGGAGTTAGCAATCGCTCACCTCGTGGTTGGCAGCCAGGAGGCCGCCAGGACTCCTATCAAAATAATGACCCACAGCACCTGCGAATCCACTGCCACGTGGATTCTGACTCTACAGGCAGAGTAGCCTTATGGAAAAGGAGTCTCCGTTTCTTAGGGTTGCTGACACAAATCTCTACAGGCACATGCTGCCTCCTCTTTCTGCAGAACAGTGGGTGAGTTTGAACTGAGGACTTGATGGTTAGCAGCTCAAGTCTAGGAGCAAATTTATAGACAATTGAATACTTAAGATTTGCATATGTCACTCACAAATCACTGAGAGATAGCATTGTATTGATTTCGTACGTAGATTGGATCATAAAGACTGTGTTTAAATATTAGTTTGGCTGTTTATCCATGTAAAATGAATTTCTTAGCCTATCCCTGCAACACTATTCTTAAACATACAGAGTTTCAATAGTGCCTATAATAGTCAAGGGTTTGTGTCAATTTGCCTCTGCTGGACTCTCTGTGGCTTGACATTTAAGATCTAGTAGTCCCCCATAGTGTGGTCATCTAGTTAAATCCTAGTAATCTCTATGGTATGACACAGTGTAATTATCTCAATAAAGGGATTTTCAATGAGCAGTCGATCAGTTATAAGTAAATCAGGGTGAGATGCATTTTTTCCTCAGTTCATAGTCTAGTTCAATGAATTGAAAGGAAGTTTCAATTGTGAGTGTGACTTGCTTCCAATATAAGTAGGATCTGTGAAAAAGCTTTTTATTTATTTTTTTCTGTTTCTGGATCCTGCAGTCAATGTACTTCTCTTTTGCCTGAGCATCCTAGGAGTCATCAGGATCCTGCCCTCTAACCTACTGAAAACGAAGCCATTGACTCTGCAGTCACCTGATTGCCCTCCTGCCACCCTTGTATTCATCAGGTCCAGAAGCTACTCAAGTCCAGTCTAATTTCTAACCCTTGGATTTGGAATGGGGCTCCTTTTATTACCATTCAAATAATTTTCTTCATGTAAATTTCTCAATATGTATACATATAGGAGCTTCTTGATTTTACTTCTTTAGAGAATCCAGCCTAAGACAGTGCCCCATCTATGAAGGGACTATCATAGTTAAATTGGTTACTATGTGGCAAGCAACTGAAAGTCTGGCACATAGATAGCCTTCTGTACATGTACTCTAGTAACACATCCTCTTTATTTTCTCCTGGCAATATTCTCTTAAAGACCCCAATACATACTGAAAATGTCCGTAAAGTGTAGCTCAAGGTGAAAATAAAGATTAATAATCAAAAATCAAGAACCTAAATTTCTTCCACATCTTAGGACAATTGAATCAAAGTGTTTTTAGACAACTTCTTCATCAAACACACTACAATCCTCATTAATCCCAGAATTTAAAAATTATAAGCAATCACTCGAAGTTGAGGAGAACTTAAGCAAGCAGGTATTTAATTCTATTGTTTGAACTTATTCTTAAAGTTGACATTCATTCTGACTGGACTACTCTTGGCAAAGATAGTCATTGTAAACTTTCTCCTTGAAGCCATTCATTTTCTGGTACTGTCTCCTTGTGCATTCTCAGTGCACACTCCATAGATAAGTACTGTTTCCATTCCTGTCTTTTACACAGAGCTTAGAGGTTTAGCTATCTCAATTTCACATTTCACTGAGAACATGAAATTGTTCCCAAAGACTCAGGCAGTAAAATTCCTAATGTTATCTCTAAATTGCATCAATAATAGGATTACACTTTCTTGTATTCAAGAAGGATGAAAACAGTTTATATTGTTATTATAAGCCTTCTTGCCCTGGCCATGATTCACTATGGATCTCAAGTTTATCATGAGAGGATACCATTCTGAGCTATTTTAGAATAAACAAAGAAAATCACAGGAAGACAGCTCTAATCCTTGAATAGGATCATCTGGTGTCAACTTGGAAAAGCCTGTCAATCAGATCACAGTTTGGTGACCTCATTTTGAGGCCAGATACACAGAGAGTCTTTGCTGACAAGACACATGGAGTTACCCCAGAGTCCTAGAGCGAGAGGAGTCATGTGGAGACCCCTACCAGTTCTGAGATGATTCCACTGCCACTGGACTCACATTGCACCCACTGGCCTATGACCTTCCTGCATTCTGCATTATTGCTTGTGTTTCAGGAGTATAAGGAGAAATTTACAGACTGGCATTGGACATGTGGGATAACATCAGACTTACGGACATTATCTGAGCTGGGCTGAGATGTTTTCTCAATATATAATTGTTCTCTTATATAAAGTTCTTGTTATACACATAGGAATGTCTATGAATTTGTTTCTGTCATCAATGCAGACTAATATATTAAGGTACTTTGGATGTGGGATATTAGAGGGAAAAGTCATAAAGATGGAGAGGGGGTGCTTCTTTGTACTCTTCCATGTAGTAATTTTTCTTCTGCTGCTAGCCAGAGGTCAATATAGCCATGCAATTTCTGGGTTGTTTTCTGGGAAGGACCTGGGAACTTAAACTTTTGATTATTTTCCTTGCTGGCTATCTTTGGTTATTCCTGTTTGAAATTATGAAAATGAATATTATTGATGTATAGTGTGAGTTCAGGTGTGGAGTGCACCCCTTGATTTCTCAGAGACCATGCTGTTTCATGAAAATGGCTGACTGAGGTCAAATTGGCTGAGAGAAAACTACACTCTGAGGCAATGAAGCCAGAGGCCTATGCAATATTTTGTATCAATAGAATAGTTTAGATAAGGATTAAGATCAGCTAAATAAGGATTGAACTTGATGGTTTTAAGAATTGAGTTTAGTATCAGATTCTGCTTTGTTTATACTGATTTCTTCTGCTTCTTATTATTGATATAGTGATTGATTGAAATGATTATTGGAAAATATGAAAATAGAGAGCCATCAAAATTTGATCTTTAGCCCACTTCTTCAGTGGGCAGTTAGTTTTTGCTCTTATTGTAAGCATACAAAGTATTATAAAATTTAGTAATATGGCCTTTGTCTGATTTGTCATTGCTAAAGATGTTTTCCCAGTAGGTGGGCTCTATTATTACACTCTTGGTGAATTATTTTGATATACATAGGTGGCTAATCCTTAGTATATCCTATTTGTCAACTTATAGCTCCTCTATATTTGTATCTATCCCTATTTTTGATAACCTATGTATTCCCTGTGCCAAGGTTCTCAGGTTCACCCCAATTCCCTGACTGATGGCCCTAAATGTTTTACCTCAAGGTCTGTGATCCACTGTAAGTTTATTCTTGTGTATGGAGTAAGGAAAGGGTCTTGCTTCATTTTTATGCAGGTAAATATCCTTTTTTTCCAGCTCCATTTATTGAAGAGGGCATCTGCTTCCCATTTGATATTTTGGGAGCCCTTATCGAAAATCAGTCGCCTGTATGCTGATGCTTTTATTTCTGGGTCTTTAACTCTTTTCCATTGGTCTGTGTATCTATTATTATACCAGTACCACACTGTTTTGACTACTGTTGATGTGTAATATATGTTAAAATCAGGTAGAGCGAGCCCTTCCACTTTGTTCTTCTTGAGGTGTTCTCTGCTAATTCTGGGCTTCTTCTCTCTCCATATGAAGTTTGTAATCAGTTTTTCCAATTGTTTGAAGGATGGTGGTATTCATATTGGGAGAGCATTGAACTTAAGTAGTTCATGTAGTGCCTTGGGCAGAACTGACATCTTTACTATAGTGAGTCTTTCAGTCCATAAGCATGGGATATTCTTACATTTATTGAGGTCTTTCTCGATTTCTTATAAAAATGTTTTTAGTTTATAAATTACCAAGGGTTCATGGGGGGTGGGGGGGTGTTGCAGGGAGTAAGAGGGAAAAATGAGGAGCTGATGCCAAGGGCTTAGATGGTAAGCAAATCTGAGAGTATGAGAATGACGAGGGTAGTGGTTATCAAATTGTTCTTTTCATACAATGGACTTATATGTGATAAGAGTTGCATGCACCCACCAAAAAGTATTTAAATTTTTTTAATCTTTAAATAGGTTATGGACACACCTGCAAAGAAGGGCTCTGAAAAGATAAGCCCCATGCAGTGTCTTGAATGATCAGAACATTTGAAGATGAAGAGATGTGTCTAAAGAGCTGTTGACAGACTGAAGAAGGAAAAAAATAATGAAAAACTCTTTGGGTCTTTAAATTTTGAATGAGTAGTTTGTGCTTGAGGCTGGGAAAATCTAGAACTTTGAAGAAACTCTCCTCCCTAGGACAGAATGTTAAAGGGAGCCTGTGGGACGGCTAAAATACTTTATCAGTGACCAGCTGGATCCATTTGTTCAGTGGAAATGAGAGAAATGCAGTAATAAAGAAGTGGGTTGAGAGTATCCACTGAAATCCTTTAAACCTGGTTTAAAGGGACTAGAGGAGTAAACGAGAACAGGTTGGCTGGTCTGAAGTTCATGACCTAGCACACTGGGGTAGGGTTATTGAGAACTTGTGATGGGGCCTGTGGGCTAAAAACAAGATAGGTAATGGAAACCCTGGTGATGCTTAGTGAGGCAATCTCCACTAAGTTGACCAGAACCTGACCAGATGAAGAGAAGATTTCTGAGCCTGAGAACTGGTGCATATTTTTGCTGACTTTATGGAAGGTCTGTCATGATTTGGCTTTGCTTATGGATGCAGTCCCATAAGGTCTCCAACTGGAATGAAGATTCTTCACACCAAAGAATATGATTGTCTACTCAGAGAACTGGGTTCATGTAAGTGGGCAGTATAGAAATTGGTACTCCAAATTGGAGCAATAAAGGCATGGAGTGGTTGTCTACAAATTTTCATAGGTGGGGAATATATTCATAGGACTATGGTGTAGGTGTTCACCTAACTATAGCATTTTTTTGTTCTGTTTGCTTAGACAATGTTATGTTTAAATGAGGGTGGAACATTCTTGAACACATGATAGCTTCATCATGTGAGATACAGATATGATTGCATTATTGTTTTGTTAAAAATTATGTATGACTAAAGAGTTGTGTAAAAGTGTCAACTTAACCAGGGGTGGTGAATTTGTTACTCTAGCCATTCAGGACTAACACAAATAGGTCAAGAATTGGTTGTGTTTCCCTAAGACCAATAACTCTTCTGTCTGTAGTGACTGGCTCTGGTGGCATAAAAGCTATGCATTGGGCAACTAGCCCTAAGGTCAGCAGTTAGAAACTTCCATCCACTCCTCTGGACCAGGAGTGACTATCTGAAAAAGTCATTAGCTCCAAAACCTATGTGGGTCTCTTCTAAGGCCACAATGAGTCAGAATGACTCAGTGGTATTGAGTGCAGAGGGGTCTCAGTGATAGTCTTAATGAGTACCAGCTGTTCCTGGACTCTGCATGTGCCTTTTTCCTCCAGTTTGTTAAACTCCATTTTTTTTGGTGATATTAGAGGTTAGAGTTGAAACACAACTTATAGGGATAGGATTTTGACATACAACTTAACTAATATTGACTTTTTCTTGGCAGATTGAACTCCAAAGAAAATCTAGCTTTTACTGTAATTCATTTGTTGATTTTGACTTTTTTTCTAAACTAAATGGATGACTTAGAATCATGGCATTGACCTTAGGTGAGTAGGCATACTTCTTCCTCAAACTAACTGGAAATGATGTTTATTTTGCATTATTCCTTGTATATAAATCTGACAGTCCAGATCAAGAAATAATTTATATTTAATATTGATATTTTTATTCAGGTTTATGTATGTCCTTTGGGTAAAACTCCATTTGGGTCTGTTCATTCTGGTACATCCTAAGGTTATTTTTTCTTCTCCTCATTGAGCAGCTAGAGCAATTTCATTATGTCCCACACTACCACCCAATGAAGCAAAGTATAATCAGAAGATAGAATTACATGTGCAGCCACACATAAACCTATATAAGAACATGCATGTGAGTGGATGTGTGTGAATATACACAAATATGCAGCCTAGATTAATAAGAGGTATGTTCTTATGAACTAATATGTTCCAAAGTACTTCTAAGTCATTCCCTCAATTATTCATTCAATAGATATTTGTGCAGGTATAATGCACCTAGGACTAAGAGGTAAGAAAGAAATAAAAAAATGAATTAGACATAATAGAACACTAGGATTAACAAAAAATTCCAAATAATCTTTGTTGAATTCTCCTACCCTTGAGTTGACCTGCAATTCAGGCACAATGAAATATAACACTATCTTTTCCTGTAAAATCCCTCTGCTTTGCTTAGGAGCATAATGCTGTGATCAAAAAGGATGTTCACTGGCTAATTTTCAGAAGTGCATCAACCGAAGTCTCTTCCTACTCTGTCTCAAAGTTAAAACTCTGACGAAACCTGATCAGCAACATTTAAGATTCCACTGACAAATACATAGTGGTTGCATGTGAGGTACATTAGCTGGGAATGTACGTCTCCTTATAAAAACAAAATTACAATGTGATAATTATTACTTGAAAACTTCTCACAAAGAAAACCCAGGTCAAGATAACTACTTCCATGACTCTTCCTACATGTTTAAGAGTGAGTTATTTCAATTTACATAATTTCCTTTAGTGAGTAGCAAAAAGAAAGCATTTCTCAAAGGTACTTTGTGGAGTAAGATAACTCTGATTCCAAACCAAAAACAGCTTTAATAAATAAAAAAAAAATCACTGAATAAACAAGGATATAACTCCAAAAATCAGAAGCAAACTAAATGCAGATACAATTGATTGAAATGTAAAGAAAGATAATACATCACAACCAAGATGGGGGTTTTCTGATAATAAAAGTTTGGTTTAATGTAACAATCAATATAATTTACACACAAAGGAGAAAATAAGATGATGATTCTACAATAAATGTGAAGAAATATTTGATAAAATTTGATATGCATTCATGATGAAGATGCATAAAGTAGTAAGAGGAGGATGTTTACATAATCTGATTTTAAAACTCTGGAAAGCAGCACTTGCTAAATTTATGTGGGATCAAAGATTATATTTTCTTGCTAAATATCATCACTACATTCAACATTGTATCAGATATACTAGCCAGTGCAAAAAAAACAAGCAAAGAAAACTTGATATAGGTAGATAAATAGATAGTGGCTGAGCTGCGCAGATAGTTGAACTTTCCACACTAGTTGAAAAGTTGACATTTTAAACCCACTTGGAGAGAACACAGAAAGTAGGGCTGAGATTTGCTTATGAAAGGGCACACACTTGAAAACCCTGTGGAGCAGTTCTCCCACTGCAAATGTAGCATCACTCTGAGCCAGATTGACTTGAAGGCAACTTGACAGCAATTTACAAAAACAAGCAAGGGGAAAATGTGTGCATTTAAAAAGTTGAATAAGCAGAATGGGGTTTAGATTAACTGTTAAAATTATTCAATTAACTTAGCAAGGCTGTGAGATATAAGATCAGTGTGCAAACATTCACTGTATTTTTATATTTTAAAAAAAACAAAACTAGAAAGTAACCAATAACATTCATAATATCATCTAAACAAAGCATGCTTAGGAGTAAACCCAACAAAATCTTCATAAGACCCCTACATGTAATAAGAAAAAAAAATGATGTCCTTTTGCAGAGAATGAGCTTTCCAACACGTCCAAAGTACCACAGATGAAGTTTTGCCATCTTCACCTGTAAGGAGGATGTTGGTTATTCGTCCTCTGAAACAGCTTCCCTTGTTCTTCTGGTGATCCATCTTACTTTCAATATTCTTTGCCAACACGCTAAATTCTTTTTTAGCCTTTCTTTTTGATGGTCCAGCTTTCAAGTGCATAGAAGCTGATTTAAAATGTCATAGCTTGGGTCTGTGGATCTAACTTTTTAAGGTGACACCATGGTTGTTTAGCGCTTTAAGAAGGTCTTCTGAGACAGATCCTCAAAACAGGATGCCATGAGGAGTGCTGACTGCTGCTTCTATGAGGGCTGACAAAAGATTTGTGGCAGTCATGTGCTTATGTCAATTTTATGATTGAACTGTAGGGGTGGAGTCTAGTCTGTTAATCTGGAGATAGCCATTGAGCAGCCAATGAGGCCTCTATGTGGGCATGGCTTTCACCTGAGACTTCTGGGAAATCTTGCGATATTTCCCTTGTGAAGATGAGAAGCTATCTTCCCCAGTTGTTGGGAGTTAGTCTTAAAGACAAGGAATTGAGGACAAGTTGGCAGCATCTGAGAAGCTGGAGGAGCTGGCGGGGAGACCACATGGCTTTGCCCTGATGGAGCCAGACCTCTGAAGCTGGGGCGGCCACATGGAGACCTCTGCCAGCGATGAGTTGCTTCTGCTGTTGATGGACCCTGAGGCCTGGAAGTGAGGAGCCATGTGGAGACTCCTGGCAGTGCCGGGATTTTGCACCCACTGACCTGTGACTTCGTGAGTCAGAAGGAGACTTTATAGACTGATTTTGAACATATGGGTTAATATCGGACTTATGTCTTTGAACCAGACTGGGCTCAATGTCCTGTTCCTCTTGTACATAAACCCTTTCCTTATATGCATATGCATGTCTTTGAAATTTGTTCCTCTAGTCTACCCGGACTGACGCAAGATTCAAGGAAATGAAGTCCTTAGCAAATTCAATCTCTTCCTCACTTATCCTGATGTTGTTCATTGGTCCAGTTGTGGTGATTGTTGCTTTCTTTATCTTGAGCAGCCATTCTTACTGAAGTCTGTAGTCAGCAAGCGCTTTAAGTGTCCTTGGTAACACAATTAAGGTTGTGGCATTTGCCTATCAAATATTTTAATCGGTCTTCCTTTAATCTTGACTGTTTTCTGCTTCACATAATGCTGCTTCTCAGATCATTTGAGTAAGGACGATGGATTGATTAAGTATGATGAAAGGGCTCCACCTTGATGCACAAGTTTCATGTTTTTAAGTTTCTTGTTTTAAGCCAGTTTCTTATTCTGTTTGAAGGATTGCCTCTTGGCTGTGTACTGGATTTGTGTGATCATAATTAAGTGTTCTCAAATTCCTATGCCTCATAAGGCTATCTGCTGTTTTGCTGTTGCTTTGTCCTGTTTCATGATGCACACAGTCAAATACTTTTGCATAGTCAATGTAGCACAGTCAGGTAAGTGTTTGACTGTTAAGCTCAAGGTCAATGGTTCAAATCAACCACCTATTCCTTGGGAGTAAAATGAAGCCATATACTCACTTAAATATACACAACCATAGAAACTCAATGGAGGTCCATTATAAGTCAGAATTGCCTCCTGACAGGGGGTTTATATTTTTATGTTTTGCAACCTCTAAATTATATATACAACTCCCACAACTTCACATCAGAAAGACAAATAATCCCATGAAAATGGACAAAGTACATAAACACTTGACTGTAGAGACATTTGATATCTGAGAAATATAGGGAAAGATACTCATAATCATTATTGATTAAGAACCTCAACCACAGAGGAGGTTAAGTCAATTATTAATCACAGAGATTCTATATAACAGAATTAGAACTACCACCATACGTTTTCCAAGGCAGAAAATCTTTATGAAAGCAAATTGCCACATATTTCTCTCACTGGGTGTCTAGGATGTTTGGACCAACAACCTTTTGGTTAGTACTTGAATTTCTCAATCAGTGTTCAACCAGGTTTTCTTCATTCTCATTAGAGGGATGTGAACCAAAACATTTCAATATCATCTCTCCTGCAAAAATGGCATTGTTCAAAGAAACAGAAAATAATAAACACTGGTGAGATGGTGAAGAAAAAGAACAATGGTACAACTACTATGTGAAATGGTCAGACACATCTTCAAAAACGTCTAAATAGAATCACCTTATGATCAAGCAATCCCATTCAGCTATGTGTCCTAGAGATACAGGAACAATTATAGCATCAACTCTTGGTCATTCCATGTGGTAAAGCAGAGCTGGTTCAGAGGGTTTTCTACACTCCAATACCCTCAGAGCAGATTTCCACACTTTTCTACTAACCGCTCTTAAGAGACAGAATAACTAACTGTTGTACCACCGGGTGAGTTGAGGCAAGTTATTTCTCTGGAAACTCAATTTCCACTTCGTGAAGGTATGGGAGATGAATAAGACTAGCCAGAACTTCTCACAATCTCATCTTTGTTATATAATAAAACCTTTCCATTTCTCAACTTCAGTGGTTCTCAACCTTCCTAATGCTATGACCCTTTAATACAGTTCCTCATGTTGTGGTGACCCCCAACCATAACATTATATTCGTTGCTACTTCATAACTATAAGTTTGTTACTGTTCTGAATTGGGCAACCCCTCTGAAAGGGTCTTTTGACACCCCCCCCCCCAAGGGGTCGCGACCCACAGGTTGAGAACTGCTGCTCTAGAAGGTCTTGGGAATTGAATAAAAGATTACTGGCTACATGACCTCCAAGATTACTTCCAGTATTATAAATCTTTTTTTTTTTTCTCAAATGCTTTTAAGACACTTTTAAACCAATTCTCTTCTTCGGCTGGACTGACCTGACTAAAAAGCAGGATTTGTGAGCTTCTCACATTCACTCCCTTAGCCAAAGCAGTGTGTTACACACAAGAAACTATTTTTTAAGTTAGTTTTGCAAAGGAAACCTATTGAGAGTACATAGAGAATATCTAAGTAGGCAAATTGATTGAAGATAATCAAAGATCTAAGTCGAGCTGTCCTATCTAGAGGACCAAAACAATAATAATCTGAGAATTCTTTAAACCAAAGCTAAAGTAATGAAAGGCATCCTGGTGATTCGTTAATCCAAGCACGTCGTTTCATAGAGGAGTGTCCCCAAGAGCTGACGTGCTTTCCCACGTTATCTACTAGGGTGTATCCATCTGGAAACCAGCCGTCTTCAATGCGCTGGAGATCTCTTAGGCACGTCATCACTTACCCCGGAAAGCCGGTTGCTAGGAAACCATGAGCTCTTACAACCACTTAAGTTTTAAGAGCATTTTATAAAATTTCTCTACTGGAAGGATGGTGGGCTTTACTAGTGGGAGAGAATAAGCCTAGAAATGGCCAGTTTTTGAGCCGAGGGTAGTTGTCTCGATCGGTTTTGCCGATTGGAAAATAGGGCTGCTGCGGCCGATGGGAATAAAGAACAGGACAGTAGGAACAACTGCCCTGTGGAAGCCGACTGCCCTCCCACATCTCCTGAAAGGACAGATGAGTCAGCTGCAGGGAGGGAATGTTATTCACAGTATGTCCTTTTTAAATGGGTATTTTTCCCATAAAAGTCAATTTAGTGGAGATACTTTCCTTTATCAAATTTTGCTTCGAAACTTCCACATTTTATCCGATTTATATTAACTCAGAGCTGCATAAAAGCCTTTTTTCCTTACCTGATTTATCCCAATCCTCTAGGAACCTTCCCCTGACCTCCCACCCCTTTCTGCCCCGCTATTGAACCCTGCGATTCTGGAATTTTTCAAGCACTTCACAGAAGCAGGGGGTGGGAACGGAAGTGGAGTTCTGCAACTAGATTCTGCATCACTGCTGCTGTCTGTCGCTCTGCAATGCACCATCGAGCTTTCAAGAAGACCGGACTGGCTTTAAGCCTGTGGGTATTTCCACCTGTTTTATAATTTATTATATATATAAATCTATATGAAAGGTAAACCAAATATTTAGGAGGCTTTAGTTTGTTGCTTTCCATCAATTGTAACCAATTACTCTCCTGACTGTGCTCTTACTCCTCTGAACAAAAGCGAAAGCCTCGGGACCTTAACATACTTTACTTGATCAAACATAAAAAGTTAAAAAAAAGAAAAGAAAAGTTGTGATTTTCAAGGTTAATCGACCCTGGCAAGAATGATTAGCCTGTTCTGCTAGAGGTTATGCAAAAGCTATGACTTACTATTTAAAACAGGGTTTGAGAGTTGTCAAGCACCATGCTAATTCTACTGAGAGTAAATTATTCAATTATCCATAATAGCTATGTCAATAGCATAACTTTATATCATGTTTGTAGCCCTCGATTGTGCTGCGGCATACTTGTGGACTGCTAAAGGTCTGTGTGTCTAGCTTACCAGTTGGTCCACAGGCGAAAGACACGGTGATGCCTTGACTTTGACTCTCCCAGGAGCAGCTCACCTTGGTCCTGTATAGTGTAGAGTCAGAATCGACTCAGTGGCATCAGGTAGTGTCATTTACTTTGATAGCACCACAGTAGAACCCGGACGTCGATGCTAATGCGTTCTAGAAGGAGCCTGGAGAAGCAATGCAGTCAAGTTGCAAATCATTTTTTCCCATAAGAAATAACTGAAAACACTGACTGCATCCTCGACCATCAGGTTTTGCCTTTTTATACAAAATATTACAGAAAAATTTCAAAGTACCCAATGAAATTCTTTTTTAAAATAAAAAACCCAAAATTTCAAAGTTAATAAAGAGTTCAATAATCTAATTTAAATAAGAAACACTGTTTTAACAGCTATAGTAATTCCCATCCCTTTATATTGCTGAGGACATGGCTGTGGAGAGGAGGTAGGGAGAGAGAGTCATTGTTTAGAAGGGGAATCCTCTTCCATCAAATCAACTGGTTGCTGCTTTTCAGGAATTTTCCCCCTTCTTTGCCTTTTTTGACTAGGACCTGCCTGGCGATCTCTTTAAAAAAAGAAAAATCTGTCTTTTGTAGTCTGCTGTTGGCATTTTCTTATCTCTTTTCTAAATTTACTAAGTTACCATCAACAATATGGATGAAACAGTTATTCAGTTCCTTATCATGGTGATTCTTATTCAAAAACTGTCTTAGGAACCATGTTTTTATCTAAAATCAGTACAAAGATCCACAGAAACTAACAAAATTATAGCAAAATGCTTGGAACACAGCTACACAAGGTTTAAACAACTCATACTAACAACACCAACTAATGGTGAGTGACCACAACACGAATTCCATTTCTTTATGAAAATCATGCGCATTGGGTCAGAGCTCTGATGCAAAAAATTTTTGACACTTTGTGTCAAGATCCCATTCTGTCGATTACTGACACAGTTGGTATTGGGGTTCTACTCTCTTTAGCCAGACACAAAATACTTCATCTTTTCTGAAACATCTACAATGACTTCCATCAGATACATAGGGTAGGGACTACCTCCAAATTACATAAACGAGAAACTGAGATTCAAGAATGGTGCTTTTTCTCGAGAGCATTCAGGAGAATAGTCACTACCTTAACTCAGGTATATAACTCAAAATTCAGTACTGTATTTTGCTGCTAATAAAACATTTTGTCAGGTTAGTAAATCAGCTTCATGAATCATCATCTCCTCTGCTTGGTAAAATGAAATGACCATTCTCATTATCTCAGACGAATATTAAAAAGAGACTTAATGATATTGGTGGGTAAGCCTGAACTGCTAGCTCTAAGGTTCACAGTTCCAATTCAACACCAGTGAGAGGGATAAAGATGAGGGTGTCTGCTCCCCCAAAAATGGATAGCTTGGGAAACCCTATCTAAGGTCACCATGAGTCAGAATCAACTTTAATATGAGTGGTTTGGTCTGATCACCCTATTTGTTCATTTGTCTGTTTGGGGGTGGGGGTTGAATACCAAATATACCTAATATTTTGGGAAACAAATTCCAGTTCAAGGGCACTTTTAGGGCTGAGCTCCGGTAGCTAGTGGTTGAGTGCGGGACTGTGGCACACAGGCTTGGGGGTTCAAATCCAACAGCAGCTCTCCAGGAGCAAGACTGGGCCTCCCACTCCCACCAGAAGACAGTGATGCCCACAAAAAAAAAAAAAAACAGGGGTTGCGCCCCGGTGGCATAAGTGGTTGAGTGTGGGACTGTGACCCGCTCGCTTGGCAGTTCAAATCCAGCAGCGGCTCTCAGGAGCAGTGCTGGATAGCTCCCACAACCACCAGAGGGCAGTGATGCCCCCCCCAAAAAAGTAAACAAAGACACTTTTATTATTGCCAAATATCCCTGGTGGCACTGTAGGTTATATATATGGGAAAATGGCTCATTATTTGTAGCAAGTCCAGTCCAGTTCCCAGTCTGTGAGTTATATGTTTAATTGGAGACTTCCCCTAAGGGGCACAGCTTCAGAGACTTGCTAACTCAAGATCAGCAAGTACACCACAGGTCAGGAGCTGCGGAAGAGAATGAATCCACAGTCTTCAGGTCAGGCTTGCAACTGGAGAAAAGCATATAGTATATAAAGGGTAAGTATGCATTCAGAAAGTATACAAACCCAGTCCAAGCACATATGTCTGAATTAGTCCATATGTCCCATACCAATCTACAAACTCCTCCTCAAATGCACGAAGCGCACACGATGATGCCAAGTGCTGGAGGATCGTAGGCCAGTGGGTAGAAACTTTTTGAATCCCACATGTGTTTATCGGTCAGGTTGGCACAATAAATCTTAACTAGCTCAGCCAACTTGGCACCTGTACACAATTCCTCAGCCTAACAATTGCAGTTAAATATAACATCTACACCTTAGTTCTATAATCCTATGAATGTATCTCCCCATCCCCCAAAATTTGTGTATCCAATTTCTATACTACCCATCAACCTAGTGCTCTGAGAAGACTATCCTATTTTTGTGAGGTTGTGTTTTGTTTTTAAAATCACTTTATTGGGGGCTCATACAACTCTTATCACACAATGCATACATCAATTATATGCAGACCACGTTTGTCCACTTGTTGCCAACACCATTCTTGAAACATCCTCCTACTTAGGACCTTGGTCTCAGCTCTCCATATTTTCTCTCCTTCCCCACTCCTCCTCCCTCATAAACCCTTAATAATTTACAAATTATCATTATTTTGTCATGTCATGTACTGTCCAATATGTCTCTTCACCTACTTCTCTGTGGTCCATATCCCCTGGAGGAGGTTATATGTAAATTCTTGCAATTGGTTCCCCCTTTCTGCCCCACCTTCTCTCCACTCTCCCAGTATCACCACTCTTACCACCAGATCTGAAGTATTCATCTGTCCTGAATTCCCTGTTTCTGGCTCCAGTGTACATCCCCTGGTCTAGCTGGATTTGTAAAGTACAATTGGGATCATGAGAGTGGGTGGGAGGAAGCATATGAGAACTGGAAGAAAGGTGCATATTTCATTGTTGCTACACTGTACCTTGCTGGGCTGATCTCCTCCCTGCAACCCCTCTGTAAGGGGATGTTGCTTCACCTACTGATGGCTTTGAGGTCTGCAATCTGTATTCCCCCTCATTTATAATGATATAATTTTTAGTTCTTTGATGCCTGATATTGGATCCCTTCGACACCGCATGATCACTCTTGTATTTTTTGACATGAATAATCTTCATTCCAGTTTGAACCTTGTGATGTCCACAACCAAAGCAACGTCCTACCAAGATAGGCCTTCCATAAAGTCTGCCGCAATATGCACCAGTTCACATGCTCAAAAATCTCTTCATCTGATCAGGTTTTGTTCAATTTAATGTGGGCTGCCTCACTCAGCCTCCTCAGGGTGCCCATTGCTCCAGTTACCTTTAGACCATGGTCTCTCACAATTACTCAACCAGCCTAGTCCCCTCATGTTAGGCCATGAACTTTAGACCAGGCAACTCACTCTCATCTTCTCCTCTTTTTTCTGTAAACCAAGTCCACAATTATCAGTGGCTAAACTCAACCACTTCTTTATTGCTGCATCTCTCCAACTTCCACTCAACAAGTAGATCCAGGTGGTCACTTCGCAAGCACTTCAGCCTTCCCACAGACTCTCTAACATGCAGTCCCAGAGAGCAGTTTTATTCATGTTTCCAGATTTTTTGCAGCTTCTGACACTAACTAGTTCCTGAGTGCTACAAAGCACTGGATGGGGCATATCTTTTAAAAGCTTTCTTTGCAGGCAAGGACTAAACTCATCAAAAATCAAATTTTAATGGCTGGAATCAAGTGGGCTTAAAGCTTTCTATTTTCATATTTCTCAATAAACATTTCTAGAAATCATTATTTTGAAAATAAGCAGAAGAAATCCAATATAAACAAAAATGGAACCAGATACTAAACTCAATTCTTAAAACAGTCAAGTCCAATCCTTATTTAGCTTATCTAAATCCTTATCTATTTGATTTATACAGAAATAGGGGGTTAGGTCTCTGAGAGCATTAAAATAGATCCAGGCCTTCTGCCAGGCATTTTGACCTTCTGTCAGCCATTTTCCTTAAGCAGCATGGTTTCTGAGAAACGCAAATGGTGATTTCGACCCTTGAGCTCAAAATATACATTAATCACATTCAGTTTCACCATTCTAAGCATGAATAATCAAAGACTACCACAAACAAAAATAATCAAAATTTAACTTTCCACATTCCTCCCTGAAAACAACCCAGTAAACTACAGACATATATGACATCTGGCTAGCCAAAGTAGAAATACTACCATGAGGCAGAAGTCAAATAATTATCCACTCTCCATATTTTTTATTTATTTTTCTAGTACCCCACTCCTAGTACCACAATGTGGTAATCCAAGTAAACTAAAGACGCAAATCCACAGAAACTCATCTATGCATAATGTTTTTAAAAATAATTTTGGGGGGCATCACTGCCTTCTGGTGGTCATGGGAGTTATCCAGCCTTGCTGCTGCTGGATTTGCACCACCAAACCTGTGGACTGCAGTCCCGCACTCAACCACTATGCCACCGGGGCTCAGCCAAGATAGAGTTTTATAGTGTACATCCAGAAAGAATTCCAACCCAGTCCAAGCCCCAAAGTTTGAACTAGCCCATGTGTCCGACACCTATCTACAAAGTGCTCCTCAAACTCCTAAGGCACATACCATGATACTGAAGGATCACAGATCAGAGGGTAGGTAGTCTTTGAATTCAGTGGCACAGTACCTATCTCAGTACTGGCAACAGTCTCCAACACCCAGAGTGGCATCATGGTAAGTCCATGTGGCTTCTCCTCAGGGATGTCTCGCAGGAAGTGCGTCTTGTCAGCTGAAGCAGGGAACTGGCTAAGGCAGCTGCACCCTGTTCTTACCATCAGAGATCAAGAGACCCAAGAACCAGAAAGGTGAGGCTTACTGAGCCATTTATCTCTCAGTCCTTCAATTAACCCCACATGTGTTTATCAGCCAGGTTGGTACAATAAACCTTAACTCTCTCAGACCTGGACGCCCAAGAGGACAAACAAATCCGTCTTTGAAGAAGTACAGTCTGAAAGGCCAGACTTCATCTCACATACTTTGGACATGTCAGCAGGTGAGACCAGTCTGTAGAAAAGGGTAGCATGCAAGGAACAAGAGACAGGAAACAAAAAAGTGGAATGTTCTTGATAAGATAAACTGACACGGTGGATGCAACAATGGGTTTAATATGTTTCTTTAAAAACCCAAATAAAAAAAAAAAGTCTAGATTCCTTATCGCTCAAACCTAAGTAGTGGTTTGAGTGAGTGGCTTTAAAAAAAAAAGGAGGGGGCGGTTAAAATTGAAATGGATTTGGAGTCTTTATAAACAAACAAGCTCATCTCAAAAAAGACAAGAAAGAAACAATGGGCTCAAAGTTAAGAACAATTGTTAGGGCGGTGCAGCATTCCGAGGTGGTTTGCTCTGTTGGCAAACACAGGCACATGAGGTCTTGCTTCTGCAGAGAACCGAGCCCAGCACAGTCCACCCAGTGACTCTAGGGACCAACGTTTTCTCGGTCTTTTTTTCTTACTCCCAAAGTTTTATTGGCACACAATTTACATATCATAAAATCAAATAGTTCAATCGTGTGATCTTATCAAAGGGAACTATATAATCAGCACCATATCTATGTAGAGTATAACCCTCTCCCCAGTGGATATATCACCTTTATTTTATTCATTTTTCCAGCACTTTTATTCGCAAGTAATTTACATATCATATAATTCAATAGTTCAATCAAATCATGGGGAATTGCACAAGCACTCCCACATTAATTTTTAGACATTCCCTTTCCCCCATGGTCAAATCACCTTTAAGATGATTCATGCAATCACAATCCCTTGTAGGTCTCCCTCCTTATCCCCTCCTGACTTCATTATTTACTTCGGGGATCCCCTTTCCCTCCCTATATCTCCCCCAACCCCTATGTCTCCCTATATCCATTATTATCATTATGCCTCCACTTCTTTGGTGCTTCACAACTGGGAGACCCAATAGAAAAAAAAAACACTAAGGTGGTAAGGGTAAAATGTAATAGTATGCAGACAAAAATAATAATAATGCATATGAAGGAAAAGACAACCATATAATCAAAAAATCAGGGAAGAAATTTCTGGCATGGAACCAGTAAGAGATACTTGTATGCAGAACAAATTCAGGTTGCGCCTACAGGGTTGTCAACTGATGAAGTGTTGAGGTTGAAGCAGCATAATCAATTATGACAAATATCTCTGATCATAAGGCTGATCAGATCTTTGCCTGTGGCTAGAGTGGATTAGCCACAGTCTGAACCGATACTCTGCAGATGTGTTCTGGGCTATTGTGTTCTCCATAGCCCTCCACCAATGAGGTGTCCGTACATTTTGCTCTGATGCTTTTCTCCTAACACTATTTGAGATTTGTAATTGTCACCTTTGGATCACACAAGTTCATGTGCTACCACCGTATGGACTTAGTTGACTCCTCACTTTGATGGCTACTCGTTTGAATACAAGTTTTTAAGACTTCAGACACTATTCCCACTGATAACTGGACACCATCTGGTTTCTTCACTAAATCATTTTTAAAATAACCTGTATGCCAGAAGATCTAAAAATTTTTAAAAAATTTATATAATATTGTTGAGAACATAAGGGTCAGAGCAGAAACCCCAAACCCATATGTGGACAATAGGACTCTCCCTCACAGAAGGGTCCCAGGGAAGAGAAGAATCGACCAGGGCACAGTATAGCACCTATGAGACACACAATATTCCTCTGGTTCTTTGAGGCTCCCTCACCGCCACCCCCTCCCCCATTATTTTAAGCCCAGTCCTACCTTTCAGTTCTGGTTAAACCAGAGCATGTATACTGGTATCGATAAGAACCCAGGACACATAGAATCCTGGTCAGATAAACACCTCAGGGATAGGGGGGAGGTGGGGGAATGAAGGGGGAAGAAATTACAATGATCCTAGGGGGATGAACAACAGAAAAGTGGGTGAAGGGAGACAATGGTCATTGTACAGTATGAAAACAATAATAATTTATCATTTATAATGAGGGTAGGAGTGGGAGGAGTGGGTAGGAGAGGTGAAAAAAGATGAGCTGATATCAAAGGCTCAAATAGAAAGTAAAAGTTTAGAAAACGATGATGGCAACATATGTACAAATACACTTGATGCAATTGATGTGTACCATGTTATCAAAGCTGTAAGAACCCCCACTGAAAT